>CAKNXH010061334.1:0-15274 GCA_932178445.1 Andricus quercusramuli
ATTTTAAATCATTTAAAATCTCTTGAAATATTTTCAAGCTCTTAAAAATATCTTGAAAAAGTTTGAAATACCTTGAAATATTTCAAGTCCTTTGAAATCTCAAAAAAATTTTATAGCTTTCAAAAATTTTTTGGAATTAAGAAAAAACATAAAATCTTAAAAACACAAATCCCTTCAAATTACTGAAATTAATTTCCAATTTCTTGATTTCCGAAATTCTAGGAAATTCTTCAAAAACCTATGCAAATTTTGTATATCTCTTAAAATTATTCAAATCCTTGGAAATTCCTTGAAAATGTTGTCGAACCCTTGGAACGTTTTGAAATCCCCGAAAATATTTCTGCACCCTTTGGTATCCCTCCACATTACCGGAATCAGTTTAAAATTCCTTGGAATCTTGTGAAATACCCAAACATTTTTCAAATCCATTGAAACTTTTTAAAGCTCTTGAAAATTCCTTGAAATTTTAAAAAATACCCTGAAATCATTCAGATATTCTGGAATCCCTTCAAGTTATTGAAATCTATTAAAAATTTGCTGAAATATTTTAAAACACACAAAAATATTTCAAGTCCATTGAAATCTTTTGAAATCACCGGAAACTTTTTAAAACTCCTGAAAATTTATTGGAATTTTTGAAAATACCCTAAAATCTTCAAAATCTTTTGGAACCTCTTGAAATTACTGAAATCTATTACAAATTTTTGGGGGTATTTTTAAAGACCCTAAATATGTTTAAAAAATCAAGTGAATTCAGAAACAAGCTCGGAAACAGATATAGACCTGAATTCAATAGTGATTAAGTCATGGGTTAATTTATTGAAACAAAAGTGACTAAAGTGATCTTTTCATTTTAAAAAGTGACAATAGTGACTTTATCTTTAAAAATGGATTTGAGAAAAAAGTGACTCGAATTAACTGCTGTATAGCAGTCCTGATTATTCTTGATATTTATTGCTTCTTACATAAATTCCCTGGCTTTTACAATTTTTTTCAAAATCTCTAACTTTTTTTTTACTTTTCCCTGACCAACAATATTCCTTCACTTTTCCCTGATTTATAGGTTTTCTCTGACCAGCACAGCGGTAACCCTAAATTAACACATCAATACATAATTAATATAATTCATATTTCTAATAGATTAAAGTTTCACCTGCGAATTTAGCGTTAGGCTTTTTTTTAAAGAGAGGAGCGAACTCGCAGAAAATAAATTGAATGCACTCAAGTGATTCAACAAACTGTTCTTGTTTTGGGCAACATTTTACCAAAGTAAATAAACTCTAGGGATGGGAAGAGAGAAGCGACGATATTACTCGAGTAATATTCAAATTGCTCGAGGTGAATACAACGACGATCTAGACCACAAATGTCGGGAATATAGAACCGGGATATAAAGCAAACTTAAAGCGGATGTGACAGGAATTCGATGTATTTACATGAATCAGTTACAAATGAAACAAAAAAATTACGGTCCAAGTCAGCTTTTAAAATTTGGGTGAAAGTTCAAATGAATATGTAATTGTATGATAGACTAAAATTTTCTTTAAATATTACGGAAAATTATAATGAAGAACCGAATTATGTTATAATTATTCAACAATCAGTTGTAAAAAAATCTTCTAATAATAAAATAGAAATATAATTTTTCACAAAAATAGATGACTTAGGGGATATAAAACGATTACGATAGAAGAAAGGCTATGAAGCCTGAAAAACTTCTGATTTAGATAGAATAACGCCAGGGTGGCCACAAAACTTAATTTTAAAAATTCCCTAACTTTTCCTTGATTTTTTCCTGACTCATTTTTAACTTTCTCTGACCGTTAATATTTAAAGATTAAAATTGTAATCTAGTAACATTTGTGATTCATAATATTTTATTAACGAAATGAAACAATTTTCAACATTAATATTTATAAATTTTAAATTCATTATTCTCAGTATAGCTACAGCCACATTTTTTTGAAAAAAAGGGAAGGTCACCATTTTTAATCAAAAACGTGACCAAAAGTGGCTAATTTAAAACACAAAAAGCTACTAAAAGTTACCAATGTTCTTTTGAATTCAGAAGAATTCACAAGAATTCGGTTGATAAGACTATAAAACCACTCATGTTAAATTCAAAACAATTTAAATAAATTGAGAAAAAAGTCAGATTCCGTTGACTTTAGTGAAAGTGGAGTGAATTTAGTGAAACTTTAGGAAAATAAGAACAATTCGATAAAATTCATAAAAGCTCAAGATGAATTCAATGAAAACTTCAAAAAAAATCATTCAACTGAGTAGAATTGAGCGCATTTAGAAGAATTCAAGTAAATTAAAAAAATGCAAGAGTATTCCTATGAAATTAGGAAAGTTCCAAATAAATTACGGAGAATTCAGTCTGAATTCTAAATTAATTCAAATGAATTGCAAAGAATATTTGAGAAACGCTTCAAATCTTTCAGACACTACGAAATTCCTCACTCGTTGTGAATAAATTCTTCGAATCCATTAAAATATAACAAAATCCCGTAAAATTCATTGAAAGATGTTTTTCCTGAAATCGTGGGAAATTCATTAAAATACATTGAGAGCATTTAAAAACCCTCAAAATCATTAAAATCCTAAGAAATACTATGGGATCTTTTAAGATATTTTAAAACCTTATAGGTTCTGTAAAATTGTTGCATATCTTCCTAAATTCTAAAAAATTCTTTAAAACCCCACGACATTTTTTTAAAATCCCATCTGATCATTCAAATCCTTCTTAATTACTTCAAATATTTAAATTTCCGGAATCTTCGAAATCCTAGGAATTTTTTTATACTATAAAATATTTCAAATCTTTTGAAACCCCTTGAAGCTGATTGAAGCTGTTTAAGATTTCTTGAAAGTTTTACTGTAAAATCTTTTGTATGCTTTGTAGTACTTTGAAATGATCTAAGTATATTACAAATTCCTTGGAATCTTGGAATACCCTAAAATATTTCAAATTGTTTGAAATCTTTTGAAATCCTTCCACACTTTCTAAGGCTCTTGAAAATTCCTCAGAAACTTTTTGAAGCTCTTACAAATTCCTTAGAATTAAAAAAAAAATTAAATCTCTAAAATCCTTCGAAATCCCTTCAAATTATTATTAAAGTCTAGTAGCAAGTTCTTGGAATCTTTCAAAAAAGCTGAATTCAATAGTGCTTAACTCATGGGTTACATTATTGAAAGAAACGTAATCTTTTTATCAACAGAACTGACTACGTGGCAGTTCATATTATTCTTGACAGTTTAAGTACTTCTTATAGGAATTCCCTGTATTTTACCATTTTTTGTTCAAAATCCCCAACTTTTCCCTAACTTTCCCTGGTAAAAGAAATACCCTAATTCTAGGTTTTTCCGACCTGCGGTTACCCTAATTTGAAATTCCAAAACTTAATGAATATAATTTTCTTTTTTAATAGATTAATGTTTTATCTAGGAACGAAATTCTCTGACTATCTCCTGATTTCCAGTATTTCCCTAACCTGCGGCCACACTTATAACATTAAATTTTATTAGAAAAATACCAATAATTCGCTGAAAGATATTTATTAGAGAGACCCGATTTATCTATAGTAGAAGAGTGTGTTTGATTACCAGAACTTTGCTGCTAATGCCCAATTTCAACCCTCCAATTTCAGACACAGAAGGGAAGATTTTATGAATGGTCGGTGTCTAATGAAAGCAAATCAGATAAAAATGAATGAGTCTTGTACTTTAAGGACGAAGTGAAATCTGTTTATTAATCCAAATTAGTTTTAAATACTCTGACAGTTTGAAGAAGCGAATTCGGTTGAACCCTCAGTACGTGGGTTATTAGCACAATGACTAATGAGGAAAGGATAAAAAAAAAATAAGTTTCAAGAAAAAGTCTTGAAGAGAAAAAGAAAAGTAGACTCTTTTGTGCACTTCACTCTGCTAACAAAGGGAGACCTTGTGTTAGCCTTTTTTTTATTACACCAAGTGGAATATTTTGAAATGACTTTTATGTCTCAGCAGAAAAGTATTTTTATACTTTAGTCATTAGTTTTTCGGTATCCACTTTTTTATATACTTAGGATACAAAATTGAAGGTAAGCTACAATTGAATAATATGAATATTTAAAACGAAAATCAATTAATTTTGCTTTATAATATACTTCACTAACAATATAAGAGAATAAATATTTAAAAAAACCGGTGAAAAATATTGTATCCAACACTTCCCTTTCGTATGGTAACAAAAACAAGCACCAACTTTCAGCGACACATCTGTGAACGTTAAGATATGAGGTTTTTGACCGTCAGCTGTCTCACAGACGATTTGCATGGCCCTTTCCCGAAAATGGTAAGAACGTTCAATATGCAGAAACCGCTCCAGCAAATTATGCGATTTTCTCTCTTTCACCATTTTCCCTCACTGAAATTTAAAAAACGCCAGGAAGAGTTTCTCCATATTCTAGAGGTCGTTTTCATCGACTTCAATTCTCATTTCCGCGGAGCAAATTCTCACGTGCATTATCCAAATTTTCATTCTTTCGAATTGGTTCAATTTAAGAGAGAAATATCTGAAACTATCAAAGACCAAAGAGCAAATGAATCTAAAAAATGATTTCAGAAATATCATATTTTATTCGATTTTTAAAATTGAGGTGACTGAATTAGATTTTTATACATAAAATTTTTCAATCATGAAAGTTTGAAAAGCTGATTTTGTAAACACTATCATATTTGAGAATAATTATAATTATTATACCATTTAGCTAAATCCCTGTCGGGGTGAACGTAACTTTCCCGGTTTCAGCCTCTTTATACTACCGGAATTTGAAGAATTCATATGGTTCCAAAATATCGTTCCGGCACGGGTCTTCCATCAATCTCTCTAGTGATCACCCCAGGAGAAGAGCTTCACAGAGTCATTATATGTTACAGTTCACACAAAAATACAGAAAATGACTGATAATCGTTCAGTAAGATCCAAATTCTTTACTCCAATCACATCCAATAAGCTAAGCTCTCTACAAAGACTCATTAGTATCCAAGATTGCTCATTTCAGGAGTTTATCACTGTGCTAACACTCTTCGTCACACAGTTTTTAATCATTTCTTTCTACACATCCCTATTCTGGGACATAACTTTTCCTTCCTGTACATACATACAGCTTTTCATGCAAGCTCTTTTACTTCTGTGGTTCTTTATATCATGTCGCTGTAGCGTCTCATTCATACATTCTCAACACAATTCCTGGGTCTCTCTTTTCATTCTCTCATAATGATCGAACAATCTCAAGAAATTTTGTCCACTCTTGTCAAAAATCGTTTCCTCCAAAAAAATGTTTCGAGAATCCTCTCATTACTGGCTTCGTCCATTAGCGTTTTACCCCATATATTCCGCAGGAATTAGCAAACTAACTCTTATTCTTTTCTTGGTATGTCCAGATCTCGCTACCGTACATCACAGTGGGTGCAAGTACAGAGTTATATATTGCAATTTTAGTCTTATTTGTCAAATTTTTACTTCTGATAATAGCTCCTGTTTTGCCGATAACCACCCTACCCTCGTTTATACGCCTCGATATCTCTCCATTTATGTTTCCATCATTATTGAAAAAAACTTCCACGATACATGTAATTATCTTCGTCTAAGGTAATGCTGCATACTGTTTTCTCATCCCTTCTTTTGAATCCAATAATTTTTGTTTTATATATGTAAATTTCAAGACCCATGGTCTTCATGCTAGTATTTCTAATCGACATTCTTTGCAAATCGTAGGCTGATTTTGCCGTAACAATCTTATCATCTGCGAATGCTAATTCACGTACTGTAATAGCCCCGATATCGACACCTTAGCTTACGGGCCTAATAGAGCCTTTGTTAGACATTTATTCATGAATATAATGATTAAACAAGAGGACATAACGCATTCTTTTCTAACACCCTGGCTAATATCAAACCAATCACTCAGTGGTGCATTTACGCTTCCACTCGCTTTACTACCTGTATATATTGCTTTTATTGCTTTTAGGAGCCAACCATTGATTCCAAACTCTTTCAGAACTTTTCAGAGTTCTCTTCTATTCACCTTAAATCAAAGCCTTTTTCCAGATCAATAAATCTTTTCTTCTTTTATATTGTCCACGACCTTAGGAATGAGTATTTTTGAAAATATTTTGCCTACGGTAATTAGTAAGCTGATGGCTCTATAGTTATTGCAGTTACATTTATCACCCTTTGCCTTGTGGATTGGAATGATATCCACCTTACTCCGGAACTTCCCACTTCTCAGGACATATATTCATCAACTCGCTCAGCCATACGGACAAAGACTCGTCACCGATCTTGAGCATTTCAGCTTTAATACCATCCACACCAGCAGCCTTGCCATTCTTCAATTTACTGAGAAAAGCTCTAATCTCGGAAGAAAAAGTTACTATTCCACTGTTTCCAATAGGATTTCCTAACGTATCGTTTTCTATATTACAGTTGCTATACTTCATGGCGTCACCCCCAAATAATTTCTGGTAAGAGTCACGCATACAATCTTTTATTTCGTCCGACCATTTTCCACTTTTTGCACTTTCCTATCTTCTTCCGCTGTGATTTTACCTTTATTTCTTTAACTAGTATTATTACTTTTCTGTTTTCATGCTTATTATCATTTTCTAGGATATTTCTATCGTAATTGCTGAGATCTGTTACATTCAACCTTCTTGAATACACTCGCTTCTTGTTAATAGCTACGGGGATTTCATCGGTCCACCAATCATCACCGCAGTCATTCTTCCTACAACCGCAGTACCACACACTTCAGATGCACTCCTGAAAATGATTTCCTGAAACATTATCCATACGCCCCCTACACCTTTATTGCGTATTAACGTTTCCCAAAGTGTCCTGTTTAGGGCTGAATTCATCTTATTCGCATCTGCTTCATTTTTTGTAGTTCTCTTTCTGCTCCATCCTTGACCTGGATTAATTTTTGAAACTAAGATGCAATGATCCGTTCCACATTCAGAACCTCACGTAACTCTCGTGCCCCTTAAAACCCTTTCAGCCTCTTATCAGCTACGATAAAGTCAAACGATTTTAGAAAATTCCTAGAAATATGATCTGTTTAGGGTAACGAAAGCCATTACCGAGAGGATCCTATTGTCCGAGGTCAAAGATACTTTCCATTTTCAGTATTTTTGCATGAAAGCTTAATTTTTTGGATTCAGAAACTTAATTGCCACTTATTTATTGATTTCTGCTGAAAAAATATATATTCAAGTTTAGCGAGGCATGGACCTGTCAAGAAAAGGACAGGAGAAAAATCAACGCGATCGGCATGAAACCTCTGCGCATAATATGCGGAAAAACACTGATGGACAAAGTCCGAAACGAGATAATCCTCAAAGAATGTGGTACAGGAGACACGCTAGTTGACATATGGGAAAGAAATCAGTTAAGATGGTTCGGACATCTTGAAAGAATGAAAAATGAACGACTGACGAAGCAAGTATATAAAGGCAAAGTAAATGGCAGAATGCCCAGAGGTAGACCGCCGAAAGAATGGTTAGAATCTGTAAATGAGACATTGATCCGAAGAGACATAAGAAGTCATAGGAACAGAAGAGCTTGCATGAAGAAATGCATGGACGTAAAGGAAGCTAGAGTAGTATGCCAGGACAGAAATGTGTGGCGACAAATAGTTTATAAGCAGAGTGACAATAGAGTGAATGATGCCTGAAACAAAGACCTTGGATACTAATGGGCCCAAGTGGGGAACCATACATAACAATTTTGTGAGGCTCCTCACTTGGGGTGATCGCTAGAGAGATTGATCAGCAACCTGGGTCGGAGCAGTGTTGCGGAGTGAACGTGTTATTTGAATAAATAACACGAAAACTCCAGATCAATCTAAAATATCTATACCATAACACATATACCTACATACCTATCTACCTTATACCATATAACGACCTACTTTACACCTATATACCTATCCCACTACTTTCCAACCGAGCAAGTCACGCCTACCCCGAAAGGGAAATGGCTTAATGGTATAATAATAATAATAATAATAGGTGAAAAGAAATCAACTGTTTTCTCGACAAATGGTTCCCTCGATATTTGATTCGGTTTCCCTATAATAGAAGTTTTAATTTTTTATTCCTTTTCGATCAAATATATGAAATTATGAATGGCAATATTCTATAACTAGCTGTGAATACGAGCACAGGCGTTTCCACTTTGTTTTCATTCATAATTGCATGGTTCTCATTTAATGAGAACTTTGCTTTCTCATTATGGTTAATGAGCACATATTTTTTCTTTTTCAATCACCTTTAAATTACATTAATGATTGAAGTTTTAATGGCAGAACAGATTTTTCAAATATTCTAAATGGAGGATAACTTCGTTAATTTTAAACAAAATTTATAAATATTATAGCTCACACTTATCTAGTCTTCAAAAAAATGTGCCGATGCAAAAAAAAAAGATTTGTCAAATATTATTAATGACCATAAGTTTTATAGCCTTCAATAAAATGCATTAATATTCAAAGTCAATCGATTCGACACAAATGAAGGATTCTTCTTTATTTTTACATTAAATTTGATAACAATGGAAAAAGTCCAAAATGTATTTTTAATCAATTTCAACAATATTAATTTGTGTCTGTATATTGAGAAATCTATTTCTAAAATATTTTGCATACGCGTCCTTGAAATTTATTAGGAAATTCATCGTTGAAAATTTGTAATGGGTTTCTCAGTATACCAATTCAGTTACAATAGAAAACATTTTCACTAAATTAAGACACTGAATTTTTTTTATCGTGAAATAAAAAGGAATACTTCAGTTTTAAATATTTTCTTGTAATTGAAAGTCAATACAAATTATTTTAGTGTAAATCTTCTTCATATATTATTGCTAAAATATATTGAAAATGTATTTCTGACAACATATATAGTACATTTCATCGTCAAATAATCGAGAAAATTGGTGAGAAAAATCTAAGAAAATAGCGAAAAAGTCGATTTTTAAAGTTCTTTTAAATATTTTGAAATCGTTAAAGCAGGATGTTTAGACTTCTGGTACTTTTTGTCTATACTCAAGATGCAGAGACAGAAGACATTGTTTTTATGTTGAAACTTTAGGGGAGCGTTTTTGACTCTCAAAAAAGTTCACATAGTTCTACTGTTCCCAGGATTCTACACTCATCCTTGATTATAGTATTCATTACACATTCATATTCGAGAATAAAAATGAAAATTTCACTACAAGTGACCCAATGTTATGCCACAGTCATTTTACTTGGCGACAATTTAGAATTAAGATTTCTTTGAAAATTTCTGAGAGTTATGAAAAATTATTTTAGTTCTAAATTAAACTCTTTAAACTCGGAATTGATCCAAATGTTGAGTTTAAAATCGAAAAATTAAATATCAGTTTCAATACTTGAACTAAAAAGAGAAATTTCAATTTTGAAATTAAAAAAATTGGAAATATACATTTGCAAAGGCTTTAAAATTGGGATTCAAAATTGAAAACTTCACGTCTTAAAATTCACAAATTCGAAGATTCACTTAAATTAAAGCTGATATTTTGAAATGAAACGGCAGAAAAAAAATTTTCACGGATCTAGACTTGCTTATATAATAAAATTGTGTATTATCTCTAGACATTTTCTTCTGGATGATGCAACTCAGTATATGATGGATTTTACGATTTTTAATATGTAAACGTTCTGAAGGTTTGGAAAAATATTGGGGCGAATAAAACCGCCTGGAGCACTTATATTGGAAACAGAGAATAATTTCTAAATTCAGGATTTTTTGAACCAACATTTTGATAAAAATGATAAAAATAATAATAAATAATAATAATTTTAACAATAATTTTATCTAGTCTGAAAAAACAAAACTTTTTCTCCTTTGTTAATGATTTCAAAGCCTTCTTTTCACATGAGAAAAAATCCTACAAATAGATATAAGAATTAATAATGATCTACAAGTTTGCTAAGATGGTAGAATCCACTTACGCTTAAACCTCCTAATGGTCTTAAGAGCCATGTAAGAGATAAGGGATAAACATCAGGGTGCAGAAGAGCTTATAGAAACTATTAAATGTGCATGCAACCTGGAATTTCAATCTAACACATTCTCCACCCACCTCTCTTTTTCTGATAAAAAAACAGAGGAACTCCCTTCTCGTTAATATATCATTTTACAGAATTTATTAGGCCGTAACAAGGACTTTCTTGACAGAGGGTGACTTTTCAATCGATTTTATACATTCAGGACACACGGTACGAGTATGCATACTAACATCAGAAATTAATGTGGTGAAAAACGTTACCCAACCCCACATTAAATGTTCAACTTGCTGGAATTTTAATCACCTTTAATCTCACCAAAAAAACATCGCGTGAAGTGAGAAACACTCGGTAGAGTGAGTGGCTTATCAACATATTGTGCAATATTTAAGATAGGGAAAAAATAATTTAGGAAATACAATAAAGTGCAGATATTCCTGGTAGTTATTAGTTTGATATTGAAGTCAGGAAAGGTAAACAAATTATTTAACAACATTTATATTAATAATATGAATGAAAAAATGTACAATGTCGAATCTTAATCTTCTAGAGTTCGTTGAAGTAGAATGGTCCTTTAAGCCGGTTGTAAATCAACTGCTATGTAAATCAAAATTCTTCCAATTAGGGAGCGTACATTAATTACGTAAGGATTAATTTTTTCATTTTTGACACCTTTTCACCCCTACTGTTGGGATTCGTGAGATTTTTGTGACTCCCCCCCCCCCCCCTACTTCTTAAGTAAGATTTCATATTTTATACTCAATATATCAATTATTTTCACTGTAAACGAGATTTGAAAATATTTGAAAAATTGCAAATGATTTGAAAGGATTTTTATAGATTTCATGGTATTTAAGTGTATTTCAATGAACCGAAAAGTATTTTAAAGACTTACAACATTTTTACGAAATTTAACGAGATTCCAAAGCTCTTTAGTGAATTTATGAGGTTTTGAAGGGTTTCAAATAATTCCAAGGGATTACAAAAGCTTTAAGACGCGAGAGGATCTCAGGTTTTCAAGCGATTTTAAAAGATTTCAAGGGACTTCAAGAATTTTTAGGGATTTTAAGGAATTGAGAATTATTTTCCGTGGATTAAAAAGAATTTCAAGGAATTTCGGAACGTTTCAAAAAAAGTCACGGGATTTCAAGGGATTTCAAGAGAGTCTTGTATTTTTAATCATTCTTTGTTGTTCCTATGTTCTAAATATCTTGAAAATGCATCTTTCAAGTTTATATATATGTATATATATATACATATCTATATATTACATATATATATATATATATAACTGTTCTTTTTTATATCAACATCATTGCAAATAATTTTCACATTTTTCTGTATCGAGTAGTTTTTTCATTATTTGCTTATTGTATTTTGTAATTATCAAACTTTGTGTCCAATTCTTGCAGAAAAACGTAACACAAGTAACAAAATTGGTAATGTAAAAGGCAATAATTATATGTATAAAAATTTAGTACGTATTTTCAAGACGTTCACAAAATAAAAACAACAAAAAATCAATGAAAACGACAAAACTCCAATAAGGGACCACTAAATAATATCCGATTTCGAATTTTCTCGTGCTGACTAAGAAGGTACAACTTGAGCTAGTGTACGTCTTCAGATTCGAAGATCATTTTTTTTCTGCTCCATAAAATGAATCAACCTATTATTCACGAATTTTAGACGATTGTCTAATATTAAAAAAGGTGTAATGGAATTTCAAAGAATTTTCAAATATTATAAAGAATTTTAAGGGGCTTCGAGGAACTTTAATAACTACTAAAGGATTTTAAGGGATTTCAAATATTTCAAGGGATCTCGTAATATTTCGAAATGTTTCACGGAATTTAAAGGATTTCAAGCAATTTTAAGGATTTTAAAAGATTTTACGAAATCTAAAAAAATTTTGAGGGATTTCTATAGCTTTTGAAGGATTTCAAGGGATTTCGAAAGATTATCTACGTATGTATATTAATATGAAATATGACACAATAAAAAATAAATAAAACAAATAATGATATAATGTGTATAATGGTATAAAAATTAATTCCAACAGCCAAAACAAGTTTCACTTAGCATATTTTTAAAAGAAAATTAGAAATAAGAAACTTATGTTACAAATTACAGGGGTCACAGCGAAAGAGGAGCTCAAAAAAAAGGAGATAGGGTAATTTTTTCACAAAAAAAGGGGAAAGATTCAACAATTATTTTTAAATGTAGAAAAAAAGAAACGATCTTTTTAGTAGAAATTTCATATTTTTAACTAATGTTAAATACACAGAAAAAAAGAAGTGAATTTTTGTTGCTGGTAATTTTCAAGTAGATAAAGTCGAATTTTTTCGCATTAAAACAAAACAAGATTTAACAGAGTTGTCATGGTAACCATTTTGCATGTGGTGGGTAAATTTTAACACATGAAGTTAATTTTTGTTGCAGGTAAAGATTACTCTGAAATCGCTGTAAAGATTACATTTAGTTTTTTCTGTGTAATTTTTAGATTATTTCTGCTATTAAATAACTTTTTTTTAATTAGATATGTATATCCAATTACCTAGTATACTTTGGGCGTTAGAAATCCATTCACAGCGATATAAAAAAGTCGCACAAAAAATCGAAACGCCAAATAAACAAATTTGATATATTTAAAATTATTCTCATAATCAAGAACAATTTCTCTTTGGAAAATGCCATAATTAATAACACAGCCGCACAAAAAAAAGTGTCGTGAACTGGGAACGCGACATATACTTTCCTATGGATGTTGATGCGCTGAATCCGAATCCGATGTCAGAGTTTGCCCTACACGTCAGCGTTTCACCCTAACCTTAAACAACTTGAAAAAATGAGATTTTCCTGTTCTGGAGATGAGGCATATCAATTCTTATATTTTTAAATGCACTAAGTGCGAATTAGCTTACGTTGGCTCACCGCCCTCCCGGTTCCACAAGAACAAAAGATTTTATATACTCTCTGACACGATGCCGATGCAGGGATTAGGAACCGCAGTATCAGCGTCGTGTCGGAGAGTATATAAAATCCCTTGTTCTTGTGGAAAAGTCTGTATTGCAGAAACCGGGAGAGCGATGACCCAAACTGTAAAGGAACATGAGAGTAAAGTCAGGCTTAAACATTTCACGCAATCAGCACTAGCTGAGCATCATATCGAAACAGGACATAGCATTTTATTTTACAAAACTACCGTCATCGCGATGGAAGATAAGGGTGAGGTAATAAGGCTAGGTTAGGTTAGGTTAGGTGAGTTTAGGTTAGGTTAGATGAGTTGAATTTAGGTCACGTCAATTGTAAGAATGAGACTCCGCTGATATAGGCTTTCAACAAAAAATCAGCCTTTAAGGCAGTATATCACAATTTTATATAATTTTATTGAGTTCTTTCTTACAAGGAAGGTACTCCAGGTGTCCCTCTCCGATTTGATTCTCCCTGATATATGTTGTAGTACTCGAAAAACTAAGTGACACGTATTTTTTTTTATCTGCGGAAAAACACTTTAAGGGGGTGAAACAACCCCTCAAAGATAGGGGTCGCAAGTGCCGATTGTATAGTTTTGTGTAGAAAAACAAAATTGATTTCAACCAAACCTAATGGGAAAGTTTCCTCATGATGAAAGATGACTAACGTAATTTTCTCAAAAAAAAAAAAAATTAAGGGGGTGAACCACCCCTACATAGTTTTCAAGTTGTGCTGAAAATTGCTAAATTCACAGGAAAAATTTGGAAAAAAATATATTTTGCACTTGAGACCAAAATAAAGTTGACGTGTTTCGCAAAAAAAATTGGTAAAAAAATTAATGGGGGTAGCTACCCCAAAACACTTTTTATTCTATGTCTATGATAATATATACTTTTCATGAACAAAAAAATTGGGAAATTATTTTTATAACCAAGGAAGTGAAATAGAGTCCATCCAACATGAATAAAAAAATTACGCGGGGATGAACCACCCCTACATATTTTTGAAAATGTGCTGAAAATTGCTAAATTCACAGGAAAAAATGTGAAAAAAATATATTTTGCACTTGAGACCAAAATAAAGTTGACGTGTTTCGCAAAAAAAAATTGTTAAAAAAATTAATGGGGGTAGCTACCCCAAAACACTTTTTATTTTATGTCTATGATAATATGTACTTTCTATACGCAAAAGAAATTGGGAAATCATTTTTATAACGAATGAAGTAAAATAGATTCTATCCAACATTAATAAAAAAATTGCGCAGGGATAAACCACCCCTCAATATTTATAAATTTGCCGAAAATTGCTACATTCATAGGAGAAAATTAAAAAATATATATATTTTGCACTGTGGACAAAAATAAAGTTGACGTGTTTCGCCAAAAGAAATAAAAAAAATTAATGGGGGTAGCTATCCCTAACCACTTTTTAGTTGGTCTCTATGATAATATATACTTTCCATACACATTGTAACATATCAGATTGTACGAATATCGTTGTAATTCGATGTCCGTGGTTTAAGAAATCATTATGTTTTAAACACTTTTTTGACGAATATCATTATTGTTCAAAATTTGAACAATAAATCTTCGATATACTGTGTGCAACAGGTATTTTCTTCGATTTTCTCTTGCTAGATGCAAGTCTTATTTTGTAGTTTTCTACATAATTGGGGGGTGGTTTTCCGCCGCGTAATTTTTTATTCATGTTTGATGGGCTCTATTTTACTTCCTTCGTTATAAAACTAATTTCCCAATTTTTTGTATATGGAAAGTATATATTATCATATACACAAAATAAAAAGTTTTAAGGGGTAGCTAACCCCATTAATAAGAAAAAATTTTTTTTGCGAAAAAAGTAATTTCTAATTTCATGTCAAGTGCAAAATATATTTTTTTTCAAATTTTTCTCCTATGAATTAAGCAATTTTCAGCACATTTTTAAAAACATGTAGGGGTGGTTTACCCCCGCGTGGTTTTTTTATTCATGTTGGATGGACTCTATTTCACTTCCTTCGTTATAGAAATAATTTCCCAATTTTTTTTGTGTATGAAAAGTATATATTATCATAGACATAAAATGAAACGTGTCTAGGGGTAGCTAACTCCAATAATTTTTTTTACAATTTTTTTCGCGAAACAAGTCAACTGTATTTTGGTCTCAAGTGCAAAATATATTTATTTCAAATTTTTTCCTGTGAATTTATCAATTTTCAGCACAACTTT
>CAKNXH010061334.1:15284-25787 GCA_932178445.1 Andricus quercusramuli
ACAACTTTAAAAATATGTAGGGGTGGTTCACCCCTGCGCAATTTTTTTATTAATGTTGGATGGACTCTATTTCACTTTCTTCGTTATAAAAATAATTTCCCAATTTTTGTTGTGTATGAAAAGTATATATTATCATAGACATAAAATAAAAAGTGTTTTGGGGTAGCTACCCCCATTAATTTTTTTTGCGAAACACGTCAACTTTATTTTGATCTCAAGTGCAAAATATATTTTTTTCAAATTTTTTCCTGTGAATTTTGCAATTTCCAGCTCATTTTCAAAAATATGTAGGGGTGGTTTACCCCCGCGTAATTTTTTTATTCATGTTGGATGGACTCTATTCCACTTTCTCCGTTATAAAAATAATTTCCCAATTTTTGTTGTGTATGAAAAGTATATATTATCATAGACATAAAATAAAAAGTGTTTTGGGGTAGCTACCCCCATTAATTTTTTTACCAATTTTTTTTGCGAAACACGTCAACTTTATTTTGGTCTCAAGTGCAAAATATATTTTTTCCAAATTTTTTCCTGTGAATTTAGCAATTTTCAGCACAACTTTAAAACTACGTAGGGGTGGTTCACCCCCTTAATTTATTTCCTTTTTTTTTGAGAAAATTACGTTAGTCATCTTTCATCATGAGGAAACTTTCCCAGTAGGTTTGGTCGAAATCAATTTTGTTTTTCTACACAAAACTATACAATCGACACTTGCGACCCCTATCTTTGAGGGGTTGTTTCACCCCCTTAAAGTGTTTTTCCGCAGATAAAAAAAAATACGTGTCACTTAGTTTTTCGAGTACTACAACATATATCAGGGAGAATAAAATCGGCGAGGGACACCTGGAGTACCTTCCTTGTTAGATTAGTGTTAAAGGACAATGTGTGGGATCAATTCTGAAAACTAATTCGCATTCAGTGCATCGCAAAACATAAGAATTGATATGCCTCATCCCCAGAACAGGAAATACTAATTTTTTCAAGTTTCTTAAGGTGAAGGTGAAACGCTGAGGTGTAGGGCAAAATAGTGAGTATCAAATTAATAATTGTAGTCTGCATTATGAATAATCTGAATGACTATTTTTCAAATTTATACTGAATTAGCAATGCACAGTAATCAGACAAAAAAATTTGTTGGGACAGACTTTTGTAATTTTTATGTTGTTAAACTCAATATAAGCGATACCTGCAATTCTCAATTATTTAAAAAATGGTGTTAATATTATTTATAAATTTTTCATTTTGAATTTCTAGTTTAGAACAGTTGTGTGAAGAGACATTTTTCGTACTTTTTATGTATCATTTTTAAACGAATTCGTCGAGAATTTTCCTGCATGTTGCTCTAGTAAAAGTACTTTACTGAGATCAGAAAAAAAAAATATAGCTTTAAAGTTCAATTTAAATCCTAAACAGTTCAGATTGAAATTGGTCGAATAAAAATTATAGATTTTTTTATAGTAAGTTTCGAAAATAAAAATTGAGACTGCTCGTCACTCCTATGTATAAAGATTTAAAACTCAAGTGTCTCAGTATTGAATGTTTGATTATAAATTGTTCAAGTAAAACCATTCAACTTTGTAGTTGATCAAATTTGAATATTACATTTTTTAATTATTTAACTTTATGCGTTCCAATTAAAAGAAATGCACCTTCTAATACTTCTTTTGAAAATGACTATATATTTTTTAACTGTTCCACTTATATATTGGATAAAAACAATTATCTCCGATTTTTAAATTATTATCATGTTCGATATTATTTCGTCTTTAAATTTTTTTAGATTGTTTTTGCATATTCTAGTTTTGAATAGATGAGTTTTGTAGATGTGAAACGAACAATGATTTTCATAGTTTTTACTCATATTTACTAACAGCAGAGAATTTCCCGAGTAATTCAAATAAATATCGTATTGTCAAATAAAAAAGGAGAAAAAGGGAATTTTGAAAGAAAAAAAAAGGAAACGCAAGAGAATATGGGAAAGACTGTGATCCCTGACATCATAAATAATTGTGTAAATTGTTATTTATAGAAAGCTAAGTGATTGGAGTTCTCGTTTATTTGGACAATAGCTTTTAGCCTGTATTTGCATGTTAGCGGTTAGGTGGAAGTGTTTTAGGGTAGGTCGTAGACAAGCAATATCATCCTATCGTCAGATTCGCCAGAGGGTGGAGGAGTCTAGATGTAGTAGCAGTAAAGTTTGAAGAGGGGTGAAGGAGCGGTAGTCCATCCAGTAATAAATCTTATTATCTGGGCGAATTCGGGCTATAACATTGCACGATTCCTGTCACGAACTTCGCCAACATTTCACCTGATATACATACATGATTGTGTGAGACTATGAGGGTGTGAGACTCTGAGCGTGTCCCAAAACAATATGAACGTTCATACATACATACAAACAAAAATATCACGATATTACAAAAACAGAAGTGCCAAATTTATTTTCAAAGAGCATTTTTATCGTACGTACTAAAGACAACAGAAATGAAAGAGCAGTAACAGTCCTATCTAAAAAAAGTGGTGTGACTATGTTATGTCTATAAAATCTCGCGCAATCATTGTGGTTGAAAACCTGATTGGCTTTTCATGACTTGAATTTGTTTTATATCTTCAATTTGACATTTTGATCCTGAAATCTACAAATAAAAACTTTCTAATTATCTAATAAATTATTATTTGAAAAGATGATATAGATTTTACGTTAGTGTTTTTCGCTGGAAATTAGTATTTTTAAAACAGAATTTTAATAAAAAATCATAAAGTTTCGACAAAGACTTACAATTTCTTAGCAGATGAGAGAATTTTTTCCCCGGCAATGGGTATTTTGAAATAAAAAACATTAAGCAAAAATCATCACGAAGGTTCGCTATTTTTAACAATTTCAGGTTATGTTAGATTTTTAAATCAGAAATTGTTATTTTTAAACGAGAATCATTAAAGTTCGAACAAGATTGACCATTATTGAATAGTTTCAGGTTATATTTATATTTTTTAGAAAAAATATTTTTTTTTGCACAAAATTATACTACATTAAAAAAAGATTTATAATTCTAAATAATTTTCTGTTTTGTTAAGTTATTGAAATTTTCATTAAAAAATTATTAGATTGCGAACAAGATTCACAATTTTTCAACTATTTTAGGCTAAATCATCGTTTTACATCGAAAGTTAGTAGTTTTAAAGAAAAATAATTATAATTTGAACAAGATTTAACATGTTTGGTTATGTTATCATTTTACACAGGAAATCGGTATTATTCGTAAGAAATAATTATATTTGAAAGAAGATAACACTTTAACTTGACTCAGTACACTACTCAGTATAGATTCCATATAAGATTTTCAATTCCGGAACAAGTGAAAGAAATGTTAACATGTTTCAGCTTGAATCGATTATTTAATTAAAAAAGAATTAAATTTTAAGAAAATTTACAATTTTAAAGAATTTAAAAAAAATCTTGTCTTAGTGCTTGTCGTTGAAAATTGGTAATTTGAATATAAAAATATTATTAGATTTGAGAGAAGTTTCACAATTTGTGTAAAATTTTAGGTTATGTTAACGTCTTATATCGGAAATCAATATTGATGATAAAAGTCATTTGATTTTAAAGAAAATAAATCAATTTTTAACAAGGTGAGGTTCAAGTTTATCACCGAAAATCGGTACAGATTTCAGAATAGATATAAATTTTTTTCAACAATTTCAGGTTATGTTAAGATTTTTCAAAAGAAATTGGTGATTTTATACAACAAAAATATCACCTTTCAAAGAAGAATGACCATTTCAAAGAAATATGTTACCCGTGCAGAAAATTATCGGGGCAGACTTGCGTCCAGTTAGGACATTGTCTAGACCGTCTAGATTAGACGATTTTTCGGGCTCTAATCGGGTGTTGTCTAGCCATCCATGACAAAACATTTTTTTAAGTATCTTACTCAATTATTTTTTCATACATTTCCAAAAAAAAACTGGGCGTTTGAAGGTACCAAAAATAAAAAATGAACATTAGAAAAAATTAATTTTTGTCCTCATTATCTAGTCAGTCTTTTCGGGCAGTAAGCGAGTGGTGGCTAACTCGACATAGTAAAAAATTACCAAGTGTCTCGTCCAAATGTTTTTTGCTATATTTCCAAAGACAGCCAGGTTGCTTAAAAGTATCAAAAAATAAAAAGTGAACACTAAAAAAATGAAATTTTTTCCTCAACATCTAGTTAGTCCTTCAGGACCTAATCAGGTGCTTGCTAGCCCGTCAGTCATAAAAAATTCACATGTGTCAAATCCAAATATTTTTCTGCATGTTTCCAAAAATAGCCAGGCTGTTCAAAAGTATGGACAATGGAAAATGAAAAATTTCTTGGAGTTTTCAGAGATAAATAGATTATTTGTATCAAATATCATCAGACTTCAAGAATACAATTAAAGAATTTGAACAATTTTGACTTAAAGTTAAGATATAAATTTTCATCGATTATAGAAAATACTGTTATTGCTTTTCTTCTTCATTACTTTAGATAATAGATACTATGAGATACAAAAACTTTGTATCAATATCAATTTTACATTTTCCCATAAAAATTGAATAAAGAAAATATCAATACAAATACGAGCGATATAATATTGTCATGGTCTCAGAAAGTATGTCCTGTCTCGAAAAAGTGTACTTAAATAAAGAAAATCAAGTTTCTAAAATGTGGTACATTTTTTTGATACAGGAAAATATTATATCGTTCGTATTTGTACGGATATCTTCTTCATTCAATATTAATTTTTGTCCGTGTGTAGAACTCTGATTGTGTTGTGTACTTTTGGAATGTTATGGAACATTACAAGAACATTTCCCTCGTTATGATTAAACATCAGTCTTTTTTATTTTGAGTCGAGGGAAAAATGCAGAGCATCGACATGAATTCCACGTAACTGGAGAATTCATTTGGACCAATTGAAGTCGACCAAGAGCTGAGGAATTGCGTCTGCTCACGCTTTCGATTTTCTAATAAGGAATTCCGTGCCACTGAAGAACGTTGGTACTTCAAATATGAGTGTAACTGAGCTTCGAATATAATCCGAGAAGAACTGAATAATCCTCAACTCATTTTTTTATTCTGAAACATTAATAAGTTGTTAATTTTACGCAGAATTTGAATTGTATGAGTTTAAAATTTGAAATTTTCAAGATCTAGGATTATTACACAAATCGGATTTCAAAATTCCAGGACATATTTAAGGTTTCCAGGTCAACTTTAAAAAAATTTCCAGAAAATATTTTACAAAAATTCTATTCAAAATTTGAACTCAACTCAATTTCAAAGCATTTATCTTTATATATCTGCATATAAATTAGCAAACGTTAAAGGCAAAACGTCAATTTCATAAAAAAATATTACGAAAAACGACAAATTGAGATGTTTTCGAAAAGTTTGAATAACTCTGACAATAATTAACATTTCTATAGATTCTTGGGGAAGAAATTAATATTGAATGAAGAAGATATCCGTACAAATACGAATGATATAATATTTTCTTGTACAAAAAAAATGTACTACATTTCCGAAACTCATATTAAAGGTAGGCCTCCATAATATTTTACTAAGATATCAAGATATTTTTTAACTCTGCTCCTAGGTACTTCTCTGCGGTCAAACTGGGTGGAAAAAGTCGCAAAATTTCAAAAAAGTGTTGATACTTAGAAACATTTTAGAAGAATCATTAATCATCATTTTTTAATGACTTTTAGTAATCGTTATAAAAATATTGTTTTCGATTTTTTTAATTATGTGGTGAGTATAATCAATATTTTAAATTTTGCGACTTTTCTGCAACAAATTTGACTCTAGGGTAGAATCTAGGAGAAAAATTCTAAAAATATTTTAACAATTTTGAAAAATACTATGAAGCATTGAAATTTGACGTCTTTTTGCTATATCGTTTTATTAATTGACATTTTGCCTTCAAATTAGTCTTATTAGACGCAAAATTTTATTTACTTTAGTCATATTATGGCAACAAAAATTGCCAGGCTCTTTTCCAAAATTTTGGGACTTTTCTACGTTTTCCAGGTTCTGTAACAACCTTGGAGATCGATTCGATTTCAAATCAAACAGGTCCTTGATTTATAGAACTTACCTGACTTTTGACATCTCTTTTACAAGAACAATACAAATTTTTTATTTAAATATCTACAGTTTTTTATATAAATCAGACATTACAATATCATTTTCGAAATCCAGAGAGTTTTACTGTCCTATTTCGAAATCCGTTGGACAATTTAAAAGAAGTTCAAGATTAACAAAGTGGCGAAAATATTTTTGGCTAATTTTTTGTTGAATTTGGTCTTATATAAGGAATACATCTTGTGAGTTTTATGCGGCTAACCTGTTTTTGTAGCCGCAAGAATTTTATTTTCATATAATAAAGTTTTCGTGTTTTTATCAAAAACAACGAAAGACATGAAACAGATTAACAGCAAAATTTGTACATATAGAAACTTTCTACCAAAAATTGTTCTTGCTTTATTATGATTTATTGCATCGTTTACGAGAAAAATTCGAAAATTATACTTTCAGGAATAAAAATAGCGATCTCAAAAATAGTTTAGTCCGTATAAAATTAATGGGGTGACTTCCTTATATTCGCAGAAATTAAAAAAAAATACTACAAAAAATATCCTATGAATATTGCAGAAATAAAATCCCACACAAGAAAAAAAGTTTTATTTTAAGAAAAATTGTCTTGTTTTAAACGAAAAACAATCAAAACACGGAAAAAATCAAGATTTGAAAGAAATTATTCATTGTATGCATTCTATAATCTAAAATTATGCAGTTGAAAAAATAGATTTGAAAATCAAATAAGCTTTAGTTTTAAAAACTGAAAGAGGTTAAAAAAAAATAATTTTTAAATTTTTTAGCTCCCGGTTTTTGTGTTATTCACAATTATAGAAATAAAATAATATTTTTAATAATTGAAAACTAAAAAATTTAACATTAACTTGGTAAAAACTTAAAAAGTTGAAGAATTGATAAATAAATTAGAAAAAACTCCCGGTTTTCATGTTGTTCACAAAAAAACCTATTTTCAAAAGCCCGTTAAATAAAAAAACAAAAGATAAAAAAATAAATATTTCATTTTTCGAAATTGAAAAATCTTGTAAATAATGATGCGGAATGCTCTAAAATTTAAGCGATGCGTTTCCAGAACCGGAATTATTTTTAAAAAGCTTTAAAATAATGAATGAACCAACGTAATTTTTCTGAATTTAAGCATTTAATCTGCACCGGAGACGATTGTACGCAATAGTTATAGAAGGAATAGAAGGGGAAAACGCATAAGATTTTTGCGAAAATGTATTTTTTGTTATGCATAGACGTCACAACTGAAAAACGTGTAACTTTGTGGAAAATTATCAAACCTGAAATAGGATAAATAGGAAATCAGATATAGGAAATAGGAAAAATCAGTCATTCTCCTATCAGATCGACACCCCAAATAGTTTCTCATTAACTTTTAACATTTTACTATTTTATCCCACGAATGTTAAAAACAAATAGGCTGGTAATTATATCACACTCGAAAATCGTATTGTACTGGAATAAATGCATAAAAATCAAGAAATAAGCAGC
Source organism: Andricus quercusramuli (assembly GCA_932178445.1). Lineage (NCBI taxonomy): Eukaryota > Metazoa > Arthropoda > Insecta > Hymenoptera > Cynipidae > Andricus > Andricus quercusramuli. Next base: position 22,904 of record CAKNXH010061334.1, read on the forward strand.
GCTTTTATTTCCAGAAGTGATTCGAGTGAACATTCTTGAACACTTAATTACTCAGAGTGAATTTAATCTGACCCCTGGTGCTTTCGCTTCTAGATATAATTTGCTATGGGAAATTATAAATTGTTCACACTATTTAAGAGTTTATTCTGCTGAGCTTTTATTAATTATTCAATGAATTAAATAATTTCATCTCCTTTGAAATAATTGATGAAATTCGAGGTAACACGCTAAAGGGTAGGTGCAAACAACTTTATCCTAAATTTACTCCCTGCTTTGATTAAATATATATTTACTATGCACTCTATCTAAAGCCGCTTAAAGCCCGCATAAATTAATATTGAAAACTCAATTATGAAATTAAAAATGAGGACAATAATTTCTTTTTTATTAATAATTTGATGCTTTAATGAAATTTTATAAATTTGTATTATAGGAAAAATGTTGAATTCAATGAGAAGATGCAGAGAGGAAATGTTGTATCTACACTGATTTTTGTATTCAATGGACTTTCCTTTGTAAACAAGGTGAAATGTCATAAAATCACGTCTCTTGTAGAAATGAAGAATATATCACAATTTGAATATCTTTTGCCTGACGTTCTCGCACATAAGCACACAATCCCTTGAGTAATTTCGCGCTGTGTTTGGCTGGAGAAATGCTCACTACTATACAAGAAAGGGAAAAACACGAGACAAAAGATCTTTTCTAGAGATGGAAGAATTTCCTGTGACAATTCTAGAATTTACCGAAATAGTGTCCTTCGACATCTTCAATTTATCTATTCTGTAATATTACATTATAAATTTTATAAATGAAGAATGCTCTGGAAGTCATGAGTAATGAATGAATATTGCTGATAATATTTCAAATAAAAAACATTAGTCCAATAAAAAATTGCAACCTTTTTTGCAGTTTAATGTTATCTTACTATCGGTTCTTACCAATTTTTAAAATAGTAGAGTTCTACCGAATATTGTCCCCGAAAAAATAAGTCGCGATTCATTAAAATTCATCCTTTTTTTTAATTGGTAAAAGAATCAATTACGAAAACTATTGTTAAAATAATTATTTTTCGTAGGTTTTAAAGTTTTTTTATGGAAAACAATTTTTCTCTTCCACAAGGATTGATTGATAATATTACTTCAATTCTTGAAATTATAGAAGACTTTTTTTCCAGAAACCTGATTTTTAGCACGCTAACTGCCTTAAATTATTGGAATTTAATTAAACTAGCTAAAAAAAGCGGGCTATGTGCATAATTATTGAATTTTCCCTATTTTCCATACTATGTTGTATTGCACTAAAAAGGGAAAAATTATTCAAAAATGATTCTTTTTAATAAATTAGGTACTTTAGTTATAAGTTCCAAAACTTAAAGAATGGAATATATCAAAAAATTTATACGAATGGTTCACTGGACACAAACCATATAAAATCAAGAGAGTAAATATTTCTTTACCTCGAAGCTCATAGAACCCTACAAAATCTCTCTGAAAACTCACGAAATTCTCTGAAAGAATTAAAAATATTTTTATAAAACTTCCCAATTTTTTCAAATCCATCACAATCATCTGAAAATCTTCAAAAGTCTGTGAAATCCTATACATTTTTTTAAATTTCTTGAAATCCTCTGAAAATTTTCAGAATGTTTTGAAATCACTTGAAATCCTTTGAAACCCCTGGAAATCATCAGAAATAACCATAACCCTTGTGAAACTGCTTGAAACAGTTTGAAATACTTTAACAATCCTTACTATCTCTTGAAATTTTTTGAAACCACTTGAATCCTTCAGAAGTTTTATAATATACTGTGAAATATTTTAAAACCCATTGAAAATTTTCACAAAATCCTTGAAATATCTCTGAATCCCTTGAAGACTTTTAAAATTAGTTCAAATCCGTGAAAACTCGGTGAAAAATCCCTTGAGGTCTTTATAAATAACCTAAAATCTGATGAAATACTTTGAAATATTATGGAATATTTCGACAATCCGTAAAATTCTTTGAAGTACTTTGGAGTCTCTAAAAATCTCTTGAAATCTGAAATCTGTTGAAATTACTTGAAACCCTTAGAAGTCTTGTAATATCTCATGAGATATATTGAAACGCATTGAAAACTTTTTAAAAATGGTTAAAATCTCTCTAAATTCCTTCAAGTCTTGTAAGATATAGGTTGAAATCCTTGCAATATACTTCAATCACTTAAAATCCTTAGAAAATCTGTAAAATATTTTGAAATATTTTTATATATTTGAAAAATCCTTAAAATCTTTTTAAATACATTACAATTCCTAAAAATGCTTTAAAATCCATCGAAACCTTTATAAAAGTTTTGTAAATTATGATATCTGGTGCACACTCCCAATTTAAATGATCAAACTCTCGGTATTAAATTGTTAACGACAATGAATAATTCTTTTTAATTAATGAAATAAGGTTTTATGCTTTTATCAAAGCAGATGAATTCGGATGCTTTGAACAATTTTAAGAGATTTCGGCGGATTTTAATTATCTTAGAGCGGGTCAGTATACGTCAGGAATATCAGGATCTGCAAGTGGTTTTTCGATTTTAGGTAAACTTCGTGAAATTGTAGTGTTATATAAGAGACATTTGGGGTCCAAAGGATTTTTGAAAATTTTCAAAATTACGGGCGTTACGCTATGTTGAATTTCAGCATCACATTTTTTTGAAATATCTATATTTCTGCAACCATTGAACGAATTTAGATAAAAATTGTAGGTTTTGTAGATAAAAGTATATGCTTTAAATTGAAAATTCCAAAAAAATTTTGGATTTCAATTTTGACCAAAAAAATGACCAAAAAAAGTTTGAATTCAGTTTTTCGTCAAGAAGGGAAAAAATTTCTCTTTTCTTGTTAAGACG
>CAKNXH010061334.1:26187-113528 GCA_932178445.1 Andricus quercusramuli
CAATCAAGATTACATGTTCAGAAATCATGTTCATGTTGCAAAAAATGTTAATAAAAGTAAAATATTACTTAATTTTATTCAAAGTCATTTTTTAATTATAAATTAAGGGGAATATTGATTATTTTCCATTTTTCAAGTAACTTCATGTGTTGTAAACAAGTTTTGGGTTACAGGATGGCAATATTAAGCAATAAAAAATGTATCATTGTAAGTCAAATATTTAGTCTGGATTAACGTATCTATCAACTGTTTTACAGATGAGAATTACATGTTTTTTATCAATATTTTCTTCATGAAGACACCTCCAAAAATGCTTCTTCTAATTAAAAAACCGTCTTACTGGATGAAACCGAATTGATTAATGACCGTTATGGGCTGCTAATTCGCTTTTTTTGGTCAAATAAAGACACTTTAAATGTAATTAAATGTTCACGTCTTGAATGATATTGATTAGACTTCAATTATTGATCAATTCAAATCAGGATATTAAACTCTTGAGCCATAAAATTGATGAAAAACTGTTCTATTGCTGGACGATAAAAACTCAGGGACATTAAAAAAGATATAACTCTAAAAATAAAATTTGAAACGAGAAAAGGGCTTCATTTTGTAATTCTGCAATTAATTCTGATAGAAAGGTGTATTTAACAACTAGGCCGTAAGTTTTCTTTTATGAAACAAAACGCAATAAATTTGAAAAAAAGTAGTCAGGAACATGTTATCGGATGACATTAACTTATAATTATTCGAATTTATTTCGATATGGCACCAAAAAAATGGTCAGATAGAATAACATTAGAGAAAATACGCTGAATAAAACTATCTAATCAGGAAATTCATTCCCCAAAACACAAGCGTATAATATTCCAAAGACAGGATACTGTCAAATTTTTGAAGTTCTACCTTCTTCGTCCAGCGGACTTTTTTATTTTAATATAATATGGATAACATGGAGGTTTAAAAAACGACTGGAAAATGGAACGCAATTCAAATGTTATTAAAGATGAAAAAATTCCGCTTTCCGGTAAAACTATGCAAGATAAGAAAAAATGTCATCAAGAAAAATGGATCATCTGGAAAAGATCTACAAAATTTCTTAAATAGAATTGAAAACAATATCAGTATGTGCCCATATTTAGCAGGAAACTTTTCTATAATTATTGTTTTATTTCAGTTCCCTTTGACCAATATGCACTTCAGTTGAATATGGTTTCATATTTATTACTCTTGTTTAGAAAGTACAGCAATATAAGTTCACACAACTTTTGAAAATAGTGCCTACATAAATAAGCCCATTATCTCGATTGCCTCTCATCCTAAAAACGTGCCTGGGGGCCAAATATACTGAAAAAAGTAGTTTTGGCCAACTATTTAATTTCTAAGATATTGTACTACTAATTTATTAGTAGATACTGATATTTTATTAGTTGACACAGCAATTTCATCAATTGCAATAAATATTCAATAAGCACCAGCAACTAATAAAATGTGTTTCCCAAGCGATAAATAGGAGTACCATATCTTACAAACTAAATACTTGGCCAAACTAACCATTTTTTTCAGTCCACATTCAGGGGCATTACATTTTCGAGCCATGCTTTTACTCGATTCAGTCGCGACTCCCCATATCGAGGTCTAAGATGTTTACACATAAAAAAGTTCGAGAACAAAACGAAATTAGCTATATTCACAAGTTTGATATGTCTAACATCGTTCTCATAAATATTTCTTTCTGAGATTTGTCATTTCAGTGAAGCGAAATAAAAATGCCAAAATTAATCGAATCGTCCGAGCTGATGGATAACAATTTGCGATTCGACATACAAAACAAGTAAAGGAATATATTTTGAAATCGTTTAATATCTTCTGTTTTCTTTTTCAAATTTACTATTTAAAAATGTTCAAATTCAAACAAAAATTTTGCCTTATTTAGAATTTCTTGAAAATGTACAAAAAAATGTTTTTTCAATCGATTCGAACCTGAAATTCTTTCAGCTTGAACCAAAGACACATGTTCTTATTTTGTATTCATGGGAAACACCTTTTTTCGGCAAAACAAAATGATAGAATGTTTTTCTGGTTCAAGCTGAATAAATTTCAGGTTCAACACATTTATCTCTTTTTTTAAATGTATGCATACGACTCAATCCAAGAAATCATGTTTTTTTGCACGATTAAAAAAAATTATTATTCAGCAAACAATTTTTTTTTAATTTCGTGCTTTTTTATTATTGGTCATTTGTAAAAGTTGCGAATATAACAAACTCGTCATAATTTTTGAACGAATAGGAAATATTTTGGATTTGAAATCGTTGAATTTTACTGATTCGAATTTTTTTTTTGTATTTTGTATTAGATAACAACTTCTGTCTCCAGTTTTCACATTTCCCACATGATTTTAAATGTTTCAGCTTTAATTTTTTTTTAGTATTATTTTTAATGGTTCAGCACTTGAAACGTGTACCTGATTTATTCGTAAATGATTTACTTAAGTGCTATAATTGCTTTAATTATTATTCAATAATGGGTACACTTACTAATTTCAGAGAATTTTCAGCGTAATACAAATATTGTATTTTCAAATATCGTATATTTGAAGAAAAAAGGGGGAAAAAGAAGTTTTTTGAGAATAGACGAAAAGGAGGATCTTCAAGAAAAAAGGAGAAACCAAGAAAAAAGGAGGAAGACTGTGCACCCTGACATTTTATAATCGTTTCATCTCCAGAATTAAATGAAACATAATTAATAATCTCATGGAAAACTCTCTGACCTCTCTGAAGAAAAATCTTGAAAAAAGTTCACTTCTTAGAATCAATTTAGTTAATGTATCAGTAAATCGTCTTTGTTGTTTCATCATTATTTGTCAAGCCGACTTTTATGATAAACCTGATGTACCTTCTTTAATACAGTTTATTGTCCAAAAAAAATTATTGGAACACAATTGAAATATTTTATGTCTCTCCCTCTTCAGATTTACGCATTACGTACAATTTATTTGAATAGCTTTGACAAACTTGTTGAAAGGCGAGCTTCAAACATCTCGTATTTCTCGCTCTAGCGAGTGTTCACTAACTTGCATCGTTGTTGATAACTTTTACCATTTCAAATTTTCCTCCTAATATCGTCGATCGAAAACATTGTACTTGAAATCTGCAATGTAAATTCTTTAATCTCGCCTTGCTCCATCAATTGATTACATTAGCTTTGCAACACTGGAATTTATGGTATCAGGTTTGAAAGTTATTCCAAACCAGAAATTCATTAGCAAACTTTTATATAAATGGATGAACAATTCTTTGTACTGAATACTATTTTGCATTTAGGGATTATTCGTGAATTGCGTAAAACAAAGAAAATGAAAACAATATGGAAAATTGAACAAAGAAACTATACACTCCTCTAAAATTTGGACAGATAAAAATCGGTGTCATCTAGTAAAACAATATACTTCAAAAACTTAAGTTTTTACCATTTCTTTTATTAACTAGTACATATCTTCATTTAATTAATATCGGTTATGCATTTTTCTATATTATTCGATAAATTAAAAGTGACCTAAATAAACATAAACATTTTGAAGAACGACTGTGATAATAATAATCGCTAATAAATGAAATTTAATATAAAACAAGATTATATAATTTCATCAAATCTTTTATCAAATCACTTAAGTTTATATTTTTATCAGCAATTTAGAAAATCGAAAGCCTTTACTTAAGGTTTCAGATTTTATTTCCTATTTATTTTGTCGTAAAATCTAGGAAAGTGGATCACCAAATCTACGGGTGTATCTAAAAAATAATTCAAAGCCCAACAAACTTGAAAAATATTCAATTATTTTGGGAGCCGTAGTAGTTTCATGAATTTTGAAAAAAACTTTGCTTTTGTGGATATTCTTTAAGAATACCGGAAAATTTCTGTATTTCTTTCAAATCTTTGAAAATATCTTCAAGCCTTTGAAATCCTCTTGAATCCCTTAATTCTTGTAAATAAAAGTCGTTGAAATTTCCTTCAAGTATTATAAAACCTCTTGAAATCCCGCAAAGTTGCGGGTGGTAACAGTTTCAAAAATTCTGAAGAAGACTTCGTTTTTTTTAGATATTTTCGTACAAATTGATAAAAAAAACTCAAAAGACAAATCTAGTTATACTGATGATAAGGTCTTTATAACGGTATTACAATCTTTTATTGCAATTACTTACTTATAATAGGTTCAACAAAGAAAGATGACTCATCATTGACCAAAAAAGTTCATTTTTAATCAAGAAAGATGACTTTCCTACCATAAAAAATGCATTTTTAGCCAAAAGGCAAATTTGTAGATACAAAAGTTAATTTTTACCCAGAAAAAAATGAATCTTCGACAAAAAAGTTAACTTTTCAACGAAGGAGGGAAATGTTAAAGAAATTGCAACAAAAAGATGAATTTTCCACAAAAAAACATTATCAACCAAACTGTTCAATTTTAAAGCCAGAAAGATAAATGATCAATAAAACAGTTTAATTTGGAATCCAAAGAATGATTTTCCACGAAAAAGTTTATTTTTTCAGTTAAGTTTAATTTTTAATCAAATGGTTCAATTTTCAACCTTTTAATTATCTACAAAATTATTGAATTTTGATGTCAAAAATATGATCTTTTTGCAAAACCGTTCAATTTTGAACATCAAAAATGAATTTTTTTAAAAGTAGTTTATCTGTAAACCAAGTAGTTGATTTTTCAACCAAAACAGATGAATTCTTTACGATACATGTAATTAATGCTATTTCATCTGAAAAATATTTAAATCTAAAAAAAAATAGATGAATTCAACTAAAAAAGTCAAATTTTTATCAGAATGATTGAATCCTCAAACAAAACAAATTAATTTTCAACCAAACAGTTGCACTTTTAAAAAAAAGGAGAAATGACCTCGGAAATTACCAATCCAAAAAATTATCGTTCTACCGAAAAACACGAATTTTCCATAACATACATGAATAAAAAAAATGAAACAGTTACATTTTGAGTTTAAACAATCAATGCTCATAAAAAAGTATTTTGAACTAAATAGGTGAATTTTCAACTAAAATGATGAATCTTAAAAAAATTATATTGCAACAAAAGAGTTCATTATTCAACCAAAAATATGATTTCTTAACCAAGAACATTAATTTTCCAAAAATTAAAACGTTCAATTTTCAACCAAAAATATTATTTTTTGACAAAGCAGTTCAACTTTCAACCAAAAAGTTGAATTTTTGACTGAAACAGATCATGTTTTAACAAAATAGTTGCAATTTAAAAAAAAAATTTTTAATCGTTAACCAAATAGCAGAATTGTTAACCGGACCGTTAATTCCACTAAATACCCTCCCTTCCAACCACTTCACCTTGGTTTCTGCCGCGACCCCCCCCCCCCCCCTAAATTGGTAATGTATTTTATGGGCGGCCCCTTACGTATTTTAATTTATATATATCAAAAGATACGACAGTGTCTGACCACAAGATTCTCTTTTCACTGAAGGAAACATTAGCTCAGTAGTAACCGAAAGTCATGGCAAGGCGCGGACGTTTTCAGCACACAATTTAAATATTCAAAATTTAATACATTTTGAACAAATGAGACGCGTTTGAGATTGAAGAATTTTTGAGTAAATGTCTTCCGGAATATATAATTACACAATGAGTGTTAATTATCATTTTACTTTACACTCCAAACGCTTTCACAAAGTTCTTATTACTAAAAATGTTTAGTTTTATGAAAAAAAATGATTTGTCTCTAATCCAGAACAAAATTCAAGGGTAGCCACAAAACGTAATTTTTCACACTTGAAAGAAAAACTTTCAAATAATAATAACAATAAGACCTTCATGAAAGTCGAACTTTAAATTTAACTTGTCTGCCGATAATTGATGAAAATTGTTGAATAAAGTTTAACATTACAAAGTGTGCTTCACAGAAAGTAGATAGCAGATACTAATCAGTTATCTCTTTAGTCGACCGTAACTTTATATAATTTCATAATAAGGAATTAAATGAAAGCAATTTTATTCCAGGTAGGGGGGCGGCGGCGAATGTGGCGCATATAAAGGAAAATGTACGATTAAAATTCAAATGTATAGTAAAATATTGTAACAAAATATATTTTGTTTAGGCTAATATCTCACCAATGCTCTATGCATGGAGATAATTTAATTGAAGTTCATTAAAACAGTTAATTAATGTGTTTTCCAAAAAGTGCATCTGCGCCAAGTTGTCCTGCCTTGTTTGGTAATGTGGCGCGTTTCGATTTCAGTTCATAATTATTGAATAAAACAGAAATTATGAAGAAAAATTAGTAAAATTTAATGAAAATCAGATAAATATATTTACGTTTAATATTATTAACATATTTGAGGGAATATATCTGCCAAAATTTCAAGAAAAAATGTTTTTTAATAGTGCAGATTGTATCATAATAATTTGAGGAGTACTACAAATTTTTTATTTTAAGATAAGTTTACAGACGTTTCGTAAACAATAAATCACAATTATAATTATTAGAGGTAAAATTTGTTCTCTTCCAAAACAGTTATTATGATTCAACATTCAAATAATATCACTACTCTGAACCTTATAAATATTTATTCTGTCAGAACAAACCTAACCCGAAAACTGGTAAAACGATTTCAAAATACAATTATTCTAAAATAACTCTAAAATACACGATAATTATTAGAATACAACTTTTTTATGCATATTAGGAACGAAATGTTATTACTTTGAGCAAATATTTCTTACCTTCTAACTAAAACCGGCACTTTGTTACTACAAAATTCTCCGAGCAAAACAAACCAAAAACTTGTGCGCCAAGTTACCTGCCGATTTCAGTCCCGAATGCGCCATATTTGTCGCATGTTAATAGCATTTAATAAAGATTTTTTTACAGAAAATTTCATTGATTTTGGCTCAAAATTTTAAACCTTAAAGCATTAAAGAAACTCGGAACAGTATATTTCCAAAAAATTGTATAAGTTTACACGAAACTTCTGTAATTTTTTCCTTGTATTTAGCTACTCTGACAATACAAGCGAAAGAACAAAAACTAACTTTTCGTCATAAAAATCAGGCAATTAATTTAATTATCCCAATTTTTTCATAATGTAACGTTGAAAACATATATACATATAATGAAGCTACCTCCACAAGCAGAAAATGCGTTAATATTCGAAAACTCGAACGCGCCACATTAGCCACCGCGCCGCATTCGCCGCCGCTCCCCTAAATGTTATCGCGGTAAAAAAAGAAAACCGAGAACGATTTCATCAACGAATACAACTTGTATTTCTTTTTTACATAGTGACCAACTTTCATAGGATGATTAAGCATATTTATCATCCCGTGTGGAAATCTGCCCAATTAAGCCCAGTTAATATGTGGGCGCCAACTGGGTCCCAGCTGGGCGTCCCGGGTAGAAAGTTTAATTAATTAAAGCGAGTTATAATAATTATACTACAGGCGGAAGGCAATCTCCCACTAATATTATACATTTTTTAGTTATTCCGATTTCTCAATTATGAAAATTTGAGCCAATAAAACCAAAGAGTGTTTACTTCCTGTTTGGACTTATACCGGGTATACCCACGTTGCTCCCATATGGTGTGCGCCGCCGTAGAAAACAAGTCGGGTCCCATATGGAAATCTCAGTCGCTGTCAGTTACTATTAGTAAATTTAGTTTTTACAGACAATGGGTGAATTAAGTGAAAAAGGTGTGCGAATAATAAATTACGTTTACGTGTGAGAAAACATCGAGCGATCAGTGGAGTTATAATGAGTAAATTTGAAGACATTGAAAAAGACTCGAGTGACGATAGTGATGAGCATGGTAAGTTACGAAAATCATAGCATTGACTCTTAGATTTCAAAAATGATTAATTATCTAGTTCAAAAATACCTATTATCTCTATATGTGACGTTGCATGTTTAATAAAGCTAAAAATGTTGTCAATGCTGAATTACTCGCATTCTAACCTCAAAATTACATAGCCTCATTATATACTCAATGAATACTAGAATTCAATTTTGTTATGAGACGACTTATCTTTTTTCAATTGAAGTGTTTCTGCCAGAGTAAACAACTATCTAATCCTAATACTTTTTGCCTCAAACGAATTTTTCGAATTCTACCTCAGCAATCAAAGAGTCAATTTTTTAAAATAAAACCCTTCTTTTACTAATTGGGCGTAAAAAGTATTTCCCAGCTGGGGCCCAGCTGCTTACCCCAATCTGGGCATTAGTTGGTCTGAGCGTTACAACCCAGAGAACAGCCCACCTGGGCGAGACTGGGGTTCCCAGTTGGGACCCAACTGGAACTTGGGCAATTTGGCTGGGACCCAGCCTGGCCCCAGTAGACTTTTCCACACGGGATGGTGTTATCCACCGAGTTAATCAACGCTTGGCGCTTGCTGCTCCCTATATATATATGTTTCGTAATTAACAAACACCTCGTGCGCGAAACTTGAGAAATTTTAAAGATCGCATTTCATTCCGGGTTTAGCAAATTCTTCAGCCAATATCAGGCTTCGAATTGACTTTATAAACAATAAATTGTGTAAATAGATACACATATGAAAAAAAGGGTGTCTTTTTTATGGCAGACTTCACAGTCTTTTCTCTATTCCCTACTTTTCCTTGTGTTTCCACTAGAACGCGAACTAAATTAATAGAACCCAATAAGAAAATCCAAGTATTTTTGGTTGAAACTTCATTTTTTTCGGTTGAAAAGTCTACCATTAAATTTTTGGTTTGAGTTCCATTCTTTTTGGTTAAAATTTTTATTAGAATGACTTCTTGGTTGAAAATTCAAATGTTTTGTTGAAAATTTGTGTTTGTGGCTTGAAATTTCAACAATTTTATTAATATTTTCTTTCTTTCATAACTAAACATTTTCTTTTGTTTGAATATTCAACTATTTTGTTAATATACATTTTTCGGGTTCAAAAATTCATCTATTTCTGTAGACAATTCATCTTTCCTGGTTAAAATTGCAAATGTCTGTTGAAAAATGTATCTGTTTCGGTTAAAAATTAACTTTTTTGTTGAAAATTCAACTCTTATGCTGAAATTTTTCATTATCAACTTGAAAATTCAACAATTTGGTGGATAATTTAAATACATGTTTGTCAATTTATGTATTTTGTTCAAAATACGTCTTTTTTGTTTGAAAATAAATTTTTTGTTGAGAATGCAACTGTTTGGTTAAAGATTAATCTGTTTCAATTGAGGATTCAAGAATTTTGTTGAGTTTTGTAGAAAATTCAACTATATTATATAAAATGAAACTGTTTTGTAAAAATTTAATTTTCTTGAATGAATATTTCAGTAATAAATTTTTGGTGGAAGAATGATCTTTTTTTTAGTTTAAAAATAAACAACATTTTGAGTTAAACAATTTTAGAAATAAAAATCTGCCCACCGCACGGGCACATTCTCATTGCGGACTGTGCGCGCGGTTCGCAAAATTGAGCGCGCCCAGAGCGCGCGTCTTATAGATCTCGCGCTTCGCGCTCGATAATATGTTTATCTAGTGCTACGCGCCCGGTCTTTGTATTTCCACTACGTTTGTGTACAGACCTTTTAAAACTAAAAGTTAAAATACACATTTTATTTATCATGATGACTTCAATATTTTTTCCTTATTTTGCACTAATTTTCATTCTCAGCTATTCTGAAAAATGTATATCATTTAAATAAATTTATATTATTACAATTGATAATATGCATTGGTATCGAAACAGACGTATTTTCATTGTCTTATTATTATCATTTAAAAAAAAGCACATCCTATAAAAAACAATTTGATTATTATTATACATTTTATTGCAACTTGTGTCGTGTTTCCATACATTTAATTTGTTCATTTTCAATGTTATTTTTTACGTTTTGAACCAAAAATACACATCCTAGCGTGAGGTGGTTCTAAGGAAATTTGTAGATATAATTTAGACGAAAAAATTTTCTAAATAAAATGTTATTGTAGCTTGTGTGGTTTTTTCAAAAATTTAATTTCATGTTTTTAATGCTTTTTTACGATTAACACAAAAATTACTGTCCTATCAAAAAATTGTTCGAGAAAAATCGATATTTTTTAATTAATTCTTCACATAGCTTGTGTCGTTTGTCCAAAAATTTAATTTCGTTTAATGCTGGTTTTTACGAATAAAACAAAAACTACGCATCCCATCAAAAAGTGATTAAAAACAAATCTGTAGATTTTTTTAAATGCACAAATTTGTCGACTCATCTTTTTCGTATCTTGTATAGTTTGACCGCAAAATGGAATTTTTCATTATTTTTCTGTGTGATAAAAATTTGAATTTTCTATTTTTCAACAAAATTCTAAAAGTTATTATGACAATCTTTCAGTGTTAGAAAATCAAACTTTTTCTCCTCTTCACTTTTTTTTCATATCGAGCGTTGTTTGGCTAATTTAAAGTTTTTTTTTTTTTGTTTAATTTTATATATACTATAACTCTGGTAATTTATTTTTTATCGGGAAAAGCCATTTTGATACATTGTTCGTCTTATTGAGTATTATTAATAACCGTATATAGAATTTTCATATTTTGAAAAAAGTGGTCTTAAAAATTTTTTAAATGCTTTAACTTTTGGAATTGCTTATCCAAAATGGCTTTGCTAAAAAACTTAACTATATTTTTAGGGCAGTAAAAGAGTATACCAAAGGCCAATCCAATCTGTTAATCCTTTCAAAAATTATCGTGCTAACAGACTAAAAATCTACAAACCAACACACACAAAGCAGACACACACACACACACACACAAGAAAAACACATTCGCGAAAACCTGCTTTTTTGGGTTCAGAGGGTCTCCAAACTTGGAAATTTTATAAAAACAGGGGGAAGGGGGGGGGGGGGGAATTTTACACAAATATAATAACTTCTCTGATGAGAATGTAAAAAAATTTAATCCAAAAATGAATAAAATAAAATATGGAATAATAGCGTATCCCCTGTTTAAATTATTTAGTCGAAAATTTATGTAAGTTGTTGAAAATTCGTCTTTTCTGTTAGAAAAGAGATTTTCTTGGTTGAAATTCAACATACAATATACATACATATACAATATACAAATAACAATATTTCGTTTAAATTTATGTTTTTTTTAAACATTCTTCTTTTCTGGTACAAAACTAATCTTATAGGTTGATGATTAAAATATTTGATTAAAAATTTATGTATTAGAATTCATCCTTTTGTTTAAAAATGTAACTTTTTCGTTTTTAATTTAACTGTTTTGTAGGAAGCTCATCGTTTTGGTTAAGAATAGAACTGTGTGGTTGAAAATTAATCTCTTTTGTTTGAGGGTGCAACTATTTTATTTGAAATTCGTCTTTTTTGGTTCAATTTAACTGGTTTTTATTTTTTTGGGGAAGGGGGAGTGTTAAAACTTACACACCCTACAAAGGGGGGTACGTGATTCAAAATTTTAGAAAAAATACTTTACGTGATTTATCTACGGCCTCTAATCTGCCATTGAGATAATTTTTCGATACGTTGTGATTCGTTGAGATGGCACACATCATTTTTGCCCATTAGCGAAGGAGTTTAAAACTATTTTTCAAGGAAAAGTAAAGAAATATTGGCATTAGTGGACAATTGTGAGAAACAAATGTCAATATTGCGGTGACTCCGAAGTCTGCTATAGTATGAAACACAACATTAAAAAAAATGATAAATAAGATAAATAATCCATAAAAGCGATCCAAATTTTTTTTCTAATTATCCTTACTTTTCAAATTCCAAATTAATTACACATTGGGCCTATAGGGTAAACTATATAGGAATACAAGTGATCCCAAAAAGTTAGTTATAGGAAAAGTTGAAGTTTGAAATTAATTTTTTTCAGCGTTGAAAAGCTGTTCGTTACATTACTGGATTGAAATTCTAAATAGCAATAATGAATTTCAATTTGATTTTCATTGGAGAAGTAATGGAAACCAAATATCACTTTTCGCGTGTTTGAAGAAGAAAGAATATCGTGTCAGAAAAGTGGTATTTGTATACTCTCTCGAGAACAAAAACACTTTATAATCACAGATAAGGGGGAGGATATGAAAGACATTGGGTTTACTCTTTGAACAATTTTTCACAACCAAGAGTCCTTTAATATCATCACAAAAATCAAAGTATTTTTAAATATACTTGTTATTGATAATTTTTTTAGCCTATTCAATTCGATTTACTTAAAATCTAAAATAAGTTTATAATTGAGAAATATGATGTATTCGCTAACAATACTCCTTACATTTTGCAACATAAATTTACTTATATTTAATTGAAATTATCAACGTAAGGAATTATCTTTCTGCTTTTTTTTGTATAAAAATGTCTCAATTTCAGAGAACGTTTTTACGATATTTTCTTTTACTTTATTTAATAATGCATGACGAGCTAGGAGAACAAACATGGGTTGCTTGGTAAAATTCTATAGAAATTTAACCGTAGCTTCATTATCTGAGCCTCGATCTGAGCCTCACTCTTTACATCCAAATAATGTGTCAGCCAAAAATAAGGTAGGGGAGAGTGCCCTTGGTTGGGACGTTTTTTGTTTTTTGCTCATAAGAATAATAAATATATGAATATAATTAATTTTGTATGCTTATACATAAGAGTGATGCTTAACTATAACTTAGAAACAGATAACATGAAATATGAAAACAAATTGTTGATTTGAGAATAATTTGTTTAAATCGATGAAAACGTCCCAACCAAGGGCACTCGGTCTTTGGTTGGGACACGTCGGTCCTTGGTTGGGACACTTAAAAAAAATGTGTATTTATGAATGAGTGATTAAACTAAAGTGATACAATATTTAGAAAGAAGTAATAAATATAGGAAATGTATAAGGGAAACAAGATATGTCATGTAAAAGATTTTTCTGTAAATGCAGCAATATATTACAGCTGTGTAAAATTGGTCAGTTTCATAAAGTTTATATTGAACAAATAAAACAGTTCTTGATATAACTGACATTATTCACTCTGAAATATAGAGAATGATATTAACTAGAAGTATTATATATGTATACATATATATTTATTTATTTATTAATTTTAAAAAAATTTGAACAATAAAATATATGAAACTTTGAAATTGGACTTTTTGTCCATCTAGAACATGTTAACAAATCTTCAAAATGTCGGATAATCGAAAACAATTATTTTTAAGTAGAAATCACATAATTCCATGAACAATTATTACTCGATTCACTTATTTATAGATATAGCATTCGTAATAGTATGTTTTATAGGTTATACATTGAAAGAAAAACGACTTCTGCCAAGTTAACTTAATATTCTTATGTGAAATTTTTATAATCATTAGTTTATGAAGTTGAACAGCTTGCCTCAATGTTGTTCTCAATAAACAATCGCTATTTACAACATCGACGCTATTTACCAGCGTTTTTCTTCTACTGTTATCGAAAGCGAAAACAAAATCAAATGTAATGAGCATGCGCGAAGTGTCCCAACCAAGGAACATGCAGGTGTCCCAACCAAGGAATATTCCGTGCGCATAGAAAATAATTTTTTACACATAGTTAGTGTTAGTATTTGTGAAAAACATGAATGGTTATATAAAACTAATTAAATTCCCTACAAGCAGATATTTTTTATTTTGCAAAAATATTTTGATAAGATAATAAAAATTCACTGGAAAAATACCCTAACATTTTACTTTTGATAGCTGTGAGTGATTTTCGTTCATATCTAGGGGTAAGCTAAAGAAAAATAATTTTCACTTTAGCCATTCATGCCTTATAATAAATGAAAACTGAAATAATTTTTTCAGATTTTTAATGCTTAATCTATAACATTTATCCCCGCTGTCCCAACCAAGGACCGTCCCAACCAAGGGCACTCTCCCCTATTTAATTTCATATTCTAGGCAGGCAGACGTGGGCTTAATAAAAAAAACATTGTTAGAGAAAACGTAATCAAACGTCTAATTATTACGAAAAATGTAGTCTAGCAATAGTTTCATCTGAAACTACGAACTCACATTGTGAAATTTAACTTTGGAAATCAATGAAGCAGAGCCTAAAATATAAAATATGTAGAACTGCACATATAGAGGTGATAACAAAAATATTATTATAATGAATATCAGAGTAAATAAGAAGTAAATAGTGTCATTAGTCATAATATAGGGGAATGAGGGGCAAAACGGGACGATTTTGCTTTAGAATTTTTTTCTTGTACTAAAATACTGTGTTTCTGCATTCAACACTATAGGTACCTTAAACAACTAACGATGAAGTCAAAAAAAAATTTCACGTTGAAAAAATGCCAAGTTCTACTTTTATTTATTTATTTTTGAAAAAAAAAGTTTTCGTCCGGTTTTGCCCCTTACACGGGGCATATTCGCGATGTGTGATCTCTAAATATTATTCGATTTTTTTTCTCCCTTCATTGGCTAGACATCTAGTCAATTTTTGCATTCTGTTTTCCGTGAAAGGTTTTTTAACAAGAAATGTTCTGCTACACACTCTTCAATTTAGAATTGCACATGTGAAAAATATTTTTAAATTTGTATTATTCTTCAATTTTCGAAGCCCAGCGGTAAATTGGGTTGCATCACTTCAGGCGTTGATTGTCGATAAGAAAGGAAGTTTACTTTCAATAAAGAATAAAAATCGCAAGCTGATAAAAATGGTAATTTTCGCCAAATGAATGTAATATTTCGTAATAGATCAGTTTCGAATTTGTGTGACACGAAGATGTCATAACAGTAAAAATAATAATCTATGAATGTATATATTTATACATATACTACACAATAATACAGAATTATCATCTATGATGATCATATGTTTTAATTAATATTCTATTTGCATATAAATGTTATCATAAATTTTACATGGAACTTACATAATGTAATATCGATCATCTTATTTTTAAATGTAACTAAAATTAAACCATATATTCCACATTATATTAACTCCATAAAATAAAAGTTAAAGCTTTTATTTTCTTTGAAATATTCCATTTTAATCAAAGTTAGGTGACGAAATTTCTCGAAAATCTTGCAATCAGTGTGAATGAAAATCTGTTTGGCTTTTCAGTATTCGAGGTTTTTTTTATATTTTAAATTTGAAACTTTGAAATTGAATCTAGAATTAATCCCCTTCAATAAATAAAATCATAGAAAACCGTATACAAATTGAAAAACATTTGTGCTTATTAGAAGCCTTGCGTTGTTAAATTCAATTTTTTAAATTAGCTAAGAAATTATTGAAAATGGTATACATGTTTTATTGTTTTATGTTATTGCCTTTCGCTGGAAATTGGATTTTGCAAAAAAAAATATTTAAAAAAAAAACATAAAGTTTCGAGGATTTTAAATTCCTAAAAATGTTAAGTTGTGTTAATTTTTGTTACAGCAAATTAGCATTTGTTTTTTAAATCAGCAAGATTCCCAATTTTCAAGATTTTTAGATTATCATCGCGACTTACAGCGGGAATGGGTATTTTTAATTGTAAATTATTACATTTCAAAGCTGAAAAATTTGTCAACAATTTACGTCAATCGTTTTGATTAGTGCTTTTTACCGGAAATTTACACTTGCGAACAAAAACCTTTAAATTTTGAAGATTCATCATTTTTTAACAATTTTAGGTTAAGTTGGAGTTCTACATCGGAAATGGTTATTTTCAAACAAAAATCATTATAATTTGCACAAGATTTAGAATTGTTTAAACAATTTTCGATTCTTTTAGTGTTTTTGTCGGAATTTTGTATTCAATTTTTTTTAAATAGATTTCAAAGAATATTCATAACTTTTCGGCAATTTTAGGTCATGTTGGAGTTTTACGCCAGAAATCGGTATTTTTAGTAAAAAAAATTATTAGATTTCAAAAAGAGAGAATTGTTTCGCACAATTGTAAAAGAAGATTTACAATTTTCGAACAATTTAATGTTATGTTAACATTTTTCACATAACATCGTTTATTTTATACAAAAATCATCAAATTTCCAAGAAGTTTTATAATTTAGAACAATTTATTGTTACGTCATGTTAGTTTCTTCAATCAATAATTTTTGGTATTTGAAAAACTATTAGATATTTAAAGGTATTTTTGAAGTATATGGAGAATAGAAGAAAATTTATAATTAAAAATTGAATTTTCAATTGTTAGAAATGAAAGAAAAAGTTTTATTACATTTTTAACTGTTGCGAATTCAAATTTCTTTAATTTTCAATATTCAAAATGTTAACTTTTTAAAATTCAAACATTTTAAACTGTTTAAAACTACGCATTCAAATTTAACAAATAAACATTTCACTCCATAATAACAACATTTATAAACACAATTTTTCCGAAAACGTTTCGTCATTGGCAAATAATGTTTTAGAAAATTGATAGGTATGCAATGAACCATCAGTAGGGAATTTATGAGATTAAAAAAACTCCCAACTCTGATTTATCTCCTTGTTAAAAAATAGGTTTAAAAGAAGATTTACAATCTTACAGAATTTTGGCATGTAATGATAGTATTTTTAGTCTAAAATTGCTATTGTTAATAAAAAATCATAACATTGAAAAAAATATCTAAAATATTTTTACAATAATAGGATATGTTTGCGTTTTACCGGAAATCGGTTATTTTAAACAAAAATAATTTGATTTCGATTTCAATCATTAAACTTACAATTTTGGACAACTTTAGATTACGCTGGTGCTTTTCGTCAGAAATTGGTATTTTTTAGCAAAATTGCAAGGGTTTGATTGCATATGCAATAATATTATATATTAATTCTGAAGTTAAGATATCAATCATCAAGCATATTGTCCTTGCTTTCCTTTTATATCATTTGAGATAATAGATACTCTGAAACTCAAAAATCTGGCCATAATAGTAATTTTACATTTCATTTTAAAAATTGCATGAGAAAATAAATTGATTAATCGCGTGCGTAGCGCGTGCTTGTTTCCTAGTTCAGAAAATATTGTGTACGGGAATAAGTTCAAAATAATAATAAACAAGATAATGGAATAGCAAAAATGAAAAATTCATAACAAAATCTGTATATTAAAATCAGCGAATCAGGTGAAGTACATTCATATTTAATTCATAATACAATAATATTATTCTTGATAAATTTCCTTGATTTTAATGATTTATGTATTCATCACACTACAAGCAACAAGATTTTATTTATCATCAATTGATGAGACAATTCAGTATGTTTCTGAAGGCGAAAATGTTCTATCTTTTCGCCGTTTTTAGAAAACCAGGTTGAAAAAGTGTTTTCATTAACATCAAATCTTGAATATCTCAGAAAATATTGAAGCAACGAAAGAAGGAAGGTTAGTTTCACAATCAACGCTTCAAAATACGTAAAGAAATATGATAAAAAACGAATAACACAAATTTCATAAAAATTTGTAATTATAGTGTTATTGTCATTATTTTATATTCGAAGTGTCTAGGTACACGGAAAATATTTGATCTACGCTCGCCGAATTTCGGTGAATCTATAGGTTTGCCAAATTTCAAATGAAATTCGGCGAGCGTGGATCAAATATTTTCGCACTTTTCACACTTTTTCTTAAGATTGTGCACACATTGTCATTTATCTTTTTTAGTTTCAATCAAAGCACTTTCTTCTATTCTATGACGTCCGGGTCAAAAGAGATAAATCGTGAAAACGTCTTATAAACAGAGGCACCGATAAATCTTATCTTTGCCAAACAGCAGCCAGATGAGACACAACAAAAAACTTCTACGTAGCAAAAAATTGTATTTCATTATAACAGATATGAAACCTCACAGGTGACATTCTAAATATGAGAAGACAAATTAGTTCATTTTTTTATTTTATTCTCAATTTCAATGAATATATTTATCAAAACTTAAATCAAATATTAAATTGAATTATTCAAGGACATCAACCTATTTCTGTGAAACTGATGTTAATCAATAATTTCGAATGTCGAGAAGCAGGAGAAAATAATCTTTATTTTCTTAATTAGAATTCTCAGCTAGTATGAAAAAGAACGATTTGTTCACGAGAAAAAACAAAGATTAAAAGGTCATTTGGCAAAAGAACTTTAGGAATGAGAATAAAACATTTCGATCGATGCTGCATTTATCGGCATTCTGTCATACTTCTTACAAGGGTTTTAACATCAAAAGAAGGAAAATATCGTAGTTTTTCTCATTTCAAAGTAAGTTCTTAATCAAGAAACTTGATTATGAAACCTGTGTTTCAAAAAATCTCGAATTAGGATATTAAAAATATTATCAAAGAATTTTCAATCCTACACTCAAAAAATGATTTGATTGAAACGACAAAATCTTTGCTGATTCTACTATAGAATATGGATATTATATGGCTAACAAAATATTTGCTTGAACCAAATCTTTTGGTAGATGGAGATTTGGTTGATTCCACAGCAAAACTATATTGGTTCAATAAAATATTTTCTTGATTCAAACCAATTTTCATGCATACATGAAAATTTGGACTGCTTTCTAGGATATACATATCCAAGAAAACAGTTTTCTTGGTTCATAAAGATTCTTTTTCTGAGTGTCGGTAGATATAAATCGCAGATTAGGGATGCAACTTTGATCATGGGTAAATTTAAATTCCAGATTAATCCACAGGTACAATTCCCGATCCAAGACTTCCGATTAAATTCAAATTTGCATTCAAAGAAGGTTTCAATCCAACTCTGCATATAATATTCGACATTTTAAAAAACTGATGATTTTCCCTGCATTTTAAATTCCCATTTTAAGTAATAGAAATTCATTTTGCGTGAAATGAAAATGAATTAATTACTGGAAATCGCTGGGAGTCAATAAACAAATTGATCAATTATAGGATAATAGATTTCTCAATTAGTTAATCATGATTGACAAATTGAGAGCGACACCTATTAAATTTCATAAATATAGGATGATGATTGCAAAATTTTCAACACAACGAATAGAATTTTCGACATGGTATGCTTCGCAAATGAGCATGGCTATTTTTTTCTGATATTCCGAAACCAGTCATGCATTTCGTTCTTGAATATGGAACAGCATCGCGAAACAGATATGTAAATGACACTAGGGATTAAGCAAAAAATAATCGATCCTCTCACTTTTAATCTCACGTAACATGTTTCATTAAATCATTCATACATAAAAGTAAAAACAGAAAAATATCTATAAATAGAAATGATACATTTTTGAGACTGGAGTCAGATTTACCAAATATTTATGTATTTTATATTATAAATTAGCGTCAATTTGAATGGCTCTAGTAAAAAAATAGTCACGTGACAAGTTGTGACAAAATTAACACATGCTACTGAATTGTATGTTTAAATTCTATCGAGGTGTAAAAATCAAAATTGCATATAAACATATGCATTTAGAGAACATCTGTTGCAGACTATTCTTCCCACACCTCCCTACGGTGCTTTAAATATGTCTGCCCTCCATTTCGCTTGCCAAAATCGACTATAATTTTTCAGACTCCTACTTCGTTTCTCAGATTTTGTATTACTTCCGACATTCTTGCTCTTATTTCTCCAATAGTTACTATGCGTTCTTCCCTCGGATTCCTTGCAAATATTAGTAAAAAAAAAGTTTTTCATGCTAATATTCTTTGCAATTTAGAAGAATGAAAAAAATGCATAATAATTCAAGGTGAATTTGAACAAATTCAGGAGAACTTCATAAGACTTTAAAACAATTGAAGTTGAATTTAAAAGAATTTAAGTGAACTGGAAAAAATCAAAAAAATTACATTGACTTCAATCAAATTGGAGTGAATTTAGAGGAATATAAGGAAACCCTTCGAAATTTTTTTAATATGTTGAGAATGCGTTGCGAATCTCTAAAACGCCATAAAATATTTTTAAATATCTGAAGTTCCATTTAATCATTTAAATCAATTGAAAATTCCTTGGAATCTTTTAAAATTCCCTAAAATATTTCAAATCCTTTGAAATATTTTTAAATCCCGCCGAAAATTTTTAAAAGCTCTTGAAAATTCCTTGGAATTTCAAAAAGAAAAACTTAAAGTATTTTAAACACCTTGAAGGCCCTTAAAACTTTTTGAAGCCCTTGAAAATTCATTGGAATTACTAAAAATACCATAGAATTGACAAAATTCTTTGAAATATCTTCAAAATATTGAAATGAATTGAAAATTACTTGGAATCCCTAAAATATCCTAAAACCTTATAGGTCCTATAAAATCGTTCCATACCTTCTGAAATTCTACGAAATTTAATCTTAATTTTATATAGCCCGTGGATACGTGTACCGAATATTTGGTGCAAATAGCAGGGTTTTTTCGGCACGAATAGGGGGAGCTGAAAAAGGGGATATTTGCACAAAAATTTCGGTACATATAGACACTTCCTTCAATATAAGCCCCATAATTTTTTTTTTCAAATTCCTTAAAATCATTCAAATCCTCTGAAATCCTTTGAAATATTTTAAAATCCTTCAATATGTTTTGGAATCCCTTAAAACCTATTAAAGCTCTTGAAAATTCTTTAGAATTTTTTAAAACACCCTAAAATCTGTTAAGTACCCTACATTTTTTAAATCCATTCAAATTATTAAAATCCGTTTCAATTTAATCTAAATTCAAGAAAGTTAAAAAATAGCTATAGATCTGAATTCAATAGTATGTTAAACCATGGGTTAATTTATTCAAAGAAAGACGACTACTGTCATGGGGAGAAAATTAGAGTACTCTGGCTTTGACGTTGAAAAGATAGCATAATGAGCTTAATTGCCTGAAAGCATGTCAGAAAATTTTGTATAGCTTGCAGACCTAAAAATCTCATTGAAAGTAAGAAAAATTGACTGTTTTTAACGACAGTGAACATGGTTCTTTATTAGGAAAATTATAGAAGAAATCTGAAAAATTTACGAAAATATTTTAAATATTTCCCAATCAATTGCTTTTAGAAAACTCTCAAAGTATAACAAGTTGTTTGTTCTTTTTATATAAACACAAACCATGTTATCTTCAGTTCTAATGAAGATTTTGAAGTCATTTAAATTTTAGTCTGTTACTCATTTGTACTGTCTATAATTATTTGTGATTTTTGAAAACTATGTAATTGTTCTATTTGTAATGCAAATTGCGATATTTGAAAAGTTTCAGAGGCACATTTTGAGAAAAGGTGAGAGATAGTCTAAATAGTCTAAATAAAGTCTGAATAACTTCCGCATTTTTAAATCAGTTCATTATCTTAATTAGAACTGTAGATAATATGGTTGTATATTTGAGTTAAAAAACCAAGCAATTTGTAATATTTTAAGAATTTTTCAACGGCAATTGATTGATAAATGTTTAATACCTTCATGAATTCTCTCTAATATTTTTTTAATGAACAACTATGCTCCAAAGTTCACGGTCGTTAAAACCTGTAAGATTTCCTTAATTTTTATGAGATTTTTACGTCTGTAAGACATGAAAAATTTTCTAGCATATTGGGTTCAGGCTCATTAACGTACAACACTTAGGCCCTTAAAGTGGTCATTCATTCATTGAGCTATTATTTTTTCCACACCTACTTTTTAACGTCAACGCCAGAGGACTCAAATTTTCTCGCTCATAGTAGAGTGATATTTCTACATAAAAAAGTGACTAAAATTGACTAAAATTAACTTACTACCCTAACTCTCCGCGACCAACAAGAGTCCCTGACTTTTCCCTAATTTACAGGGTTTTCCTGACCTGCGTGAATCTTAACATTGATTCTTCGAAAAAACAAAAAACGATTTACTTCGTACTTTATTACACCATTAAGCCATTTCCCTTTCGGGGTAAGTGTGACTCATTCGATGAGGAAGGGAGTAATGTGGGAAGAGTTATAGATGTTTAGATTGACCTAGAATTCCCGTGTTACTTATTTAAATAACACGTTCTTTCCGCAACACTCTTCCGACCCAAGCGGCTGATCAATCTCTCTAGCGATCACCCCAAGTGAAGAGTCTCACAAAGTCATCATGTTAATCGACATTCACTCTACTGACACTCTTTTTATAAACTATTTGTCGCCACACTTTTCTGTCCTGGCATACTTCTCTGGCTTCCTTCACGTCCATGTATCATTTACTTTACCTTGATAAACTTGTTTCGTTAGTCGTTCATCTTTCCTTCTCTCAACATGCTCAAACCATCATAGAAAATTTCTTTTACATACGTCAACTAGTGTCTCTTCCACACCACATTCCTTGAGGATTATCTCATTACTCACTTTTTCCATCAGTGTTTAGCCGCATATCACGCGCAGGAATTTCATGCTAATCGCGTTAATTTTAATCTTATCCTTTTCCTGATAGGTCGACGTCTCGCTACCGTATAGCACAGTCGGTATAAATATAGAATTACGTATTGCCTTCTTAGCTTTACTTGATATATTTTTACTTCTGAGAACGGATTCTGCTCTACCGATAATCTGCTCTACCGATAACCCCCGTTTATACGCTTCTCTAACTCCCTATCTAGCTTTCCGTCACTTGTGAATAGGCTACCAAGATATATGTACTTATCAACTTGTTCTATTCTCCCATTATTCAGAAGAATGTTGCATATTTGTTTTCACCGCTTCCTTCAAGCACCATAATTTTTGTTTCATTTTAGACGGTTGCGCCGCCGCTGCCGGTCAAAAAGTGCTTCAAAACCGCGCCGCCGCTGATGCGATTTCGGCGCCGTCGGCGTAGCGGCGCGGCGGCGTATCGGCACACCGACGTACCGGATTTCTTCACAGAAGGACGCCGATCCTCAAAAGTACGTTAATTCGGTGTTGTTTCGAGTAGCAACAATAATGAGACACCGAAGAATAAGAGCGCAGCTATGTTCATGTTATTGTTTTACACTTAAAGTATTCTCATTTCCAGAAATAAAATCTGATTTTGAGAACATAACAAATGAGTTGCAACAAAACTGATCCCGCTGTTTTTCTGTATTTCCGCCGGGTGATCCAGTGGCTTTTGATTGGTTGCAAAAATTCATGCGACCAATTAGGAGCTAAAGTGAACTGATTTAAATAAATATCTTATGTGGGAAATTGATCTTTTGTTCCTACATATTTTTATATTTTCCAAACTGTAAGTCAAAAAAATACTAAATTAGACCGTCACGCCGCCACCGAGAAGCGAAGGCGGCGCGCCGTCACGCCGCCGATCAAAATTGCTCAAATCGCCGCCGCCTGTCAAAAGCCTGTCGGCGCAACCCTCTACTTAATTAACGTTAATTTTCAAGCCCATGTTCTTCATGCTTGTATTCAGTTTAATCAACATTCTTTGCAAGTCTTCGATTGACTCTGCCATAACAAACTTATCATCTGCAAAAGCTAACTCACGTACCTTCACTGTTTCAAGACCTACACCTTCTTCGTCGAAGAGGGCCGTTCTTAGACACTTATCTATGAATATGATAAATAGCCATGAGGACATAACGCATCCTTGTTTCGCGCCTTGCATAATATCGAACCAGACACTCAGTTCCCCATTAACCCTTACACTCTCTTTGCTAGCAGCATAGATTGTTTTTATTGCTTTTAGGAGCCATCCATTGACTCCGTATTCTTTCAGGACTTCTTTCTGTGATCTATCTCACACTAAATATGTGATCCGTCCATGATTTCGATGACATAAATCCACTTTGGACTTCCGATATCTTTTTTTCTCTTGTTTTCATTACCCTACGAATAAGTATTTTTGAGTATATTTCACTTACGGTACTCAATAAGCTGATACCTCTGTAATTATTGCAGTTGCTTTTATCCCTATTCCTTCGTATATTGG
The DNA here is from genome assembly GCA_932178445.1 of Andricus quercusramuli. Classification (NCBI taxonomy): domain Eukaryota; kingdom Metazoa; phylum Arthropoda; class Insecta; order Hymenoptera; family Cynipidae; genus Andricus; species Andricus quercusramuli. The sequence continues at coordinate 50,012 of CAKNXH010061334.1, forward strand.
TACGATAATCGCTGTTTTTCATTCATATTGGAAGTCTCCTACCTCGATACATAAACTTATCAAATCAACCCGTATCAACAAATTATCAACCTGTGAGATATGTAATAGCCACCGTATTTAAGCATTTCTGAACATTTCAAAAGTCAACCATTTGTGGCCTGATGATTCTCTAATGGGCAAAGTGAAGAAATTCCTATTTTTTGGAAATGTTTGTAATAAACTCCGGTACTTTGAACGTTCGACCTTTTTTAATCAGGAATAGTGGTGGCGTATTTTATTTTGTGGACTTGTGGGAGAGCTTTTTTGGTGTAATAGCTGGCAGAGACTTGGTGAAATCTTTTTCAGTGACTTGGGAGTTCGAAAGAGAAAAACGTAAGGATGTTTTTGGCAATAGGAAGACACGTGTATAAAGTGCTTGTGCCATTTTCGGAGTGGTATATTGTACCATCGCCGTGGGGAACTTCATCCGTGTGTAACTTTCTGAAGTAACGTTTTGTGTCGAGCAACGGAAACATTTGATAGAAAATTCAGGCCAACGAGGTTGCACCCTGAAGTCCACCAATCTCGCGTCAGAAACGCCCTCATTGTCATTCGCACAAAGCTTCTCGTTGAATTTTACTGTCACAAAAGTCCACTAACAATGCAGCTTAAAACTTGATAAGAACAACTGTTAATCAAAACAGAAATTACCTCAATGGAGTTGATTTCGTGTTTGAGACACAAGTATAATGAAGTTTCTCGGTCTCTCAGCTTTAAAGTTGTTTATTACTTTAATTTGCTAATTGAAGCTGGCCACTCAAACATGAAGAAAATTCAGGCTATTCCCGGCTTTCCGGGTCAAAAATTAAAATTTTCCCGGTTGACTTTTCAGCTGTGATGATAATTATATTGTATTTTTCAAAACTAATTGCATTATTATATAAAATTTGAAAATAATAAAAAATGTTGGAACTTCAAGGTGAAATATATGTCAATTATTGTAAAAGTAATTTCAGACTTCATAGCCTAAAATGCCCTTAAAACAGGATAAATAGGGTGCATTTTTAAGAAAATAGTGGAATAATAGAGAAATACATTTTTTTAAATAAGATTAATGGGTGTACCATATTGTTAAGATTTCAAGTAGAAACATATTGCAATTTTTAACAGTTTTAACAGTTTTTTATTGTTCACAACAATTTTTTCTTAGAATAGAGTTAGTTAAAAAGTCTCGGGTTTTTCTGAATCGTTCAACTTTCTTTCACTTTTTCAGTTAGAACAAGCCAATAATGAACTAAAGTTGACAAAAATAATTGTTTAAACAAATATAATGATTGGCACCAAAAACTCGCGAAACCACATTTTTCACTTACGGAGTTTTTATGGGATAGCGAGACCTCTATATATAATTTTTTCAAAAAAAGCATTTATTTTATTGTGTATTCGAACAAATTCGGAAGGGATATGCATGAAAATTCGAAAACAAGATTTCAACTGCATTTTTGGAACGTAATGACGGACAATCAGAAATCGTTGATACACCACCAAAGAAAATAAAAAATATTTCTTCAGGTATGTTTTTCTTTATTTAAGAAAGGGAAGATTGAATGCAGAAAGTCCAAAAATCATTTTGAAAAAATTTGAAACGAGAATAATCTCAAATATCTGATTTATTATTGATCAGAGTAGAGCTTTATAATTTCGTAACTCGCTTACCCCTATCGATCCTATCTCTTTAAGCGATTTCATAAAGTTTTTTTTTATTGGTACACATTCAGGACCATTTCCATTTAAAATTGATTTTTTAATATCTTATTCATGAAGAATATGATACACTAAGAACTAAGGCACAATTTATTCAATCCATTTACTGTCAATTAGAATTTCATTCAGTCAATCACATTGCAGTAAAAGAAAATCGAATTGCTTTTGATTGAAACGATTGAATATCAAATCATTCATACACAGAGACGGACTAGCATTTAAAGGAAAAAGAATGTCAACTTTAATGCAGTTATGTGAAACTATAATAAAATCTATTGTGAAGTCTCTTTTTTCCTTAAATTTAGTATAATATTTTCGCTACGAAAAATGATCTTCGTGGCACGTTTTGCCTAAATTGAAGCGCATTTTACAAAAATTTGCTACGAGGTACCTATTATTTTGAATTTTTTAAAAATAATTTTCAGCTCAATCAAATAATATTCAGTCGCAAAAATATTTTAAAAATTCGCAACAAAGCATACCAAAAAGTTTTGAAATTTGTGAAGGTTGAAATGGCCTTTTTCAGAATAGCGAAAGGTGATAGTTCCTCAAATGACGATTGATTTTGATAAAGAGAAATTTAAAGAACACGGAAGATTTAAAGGGGATGTTCGAGCCTCAAAGCGAAAAATAGTCGGAGTCTTTATCTCGGTATCATTATTTTTTCGGAATAATTTGGTATTGATTGGCTCGTATTGAGGTTTACACATCGTCGATCATAATAACACTTCCCATAAAATATTATTATAGGGGGAGAATAAAAGCTTTTGACTTGCAGTTTCTACTCAGAGAAAGTACTAAATAGGGTCGGCTGAATAAACTCAAAATGATTAGATTCCTTAGGAATAGCATTAAAAAGTTTCTTTGTAGCATTACGAACAAATTGAAAAAAATTTAATTTCATATCATTTACAATTCGATTGAAAATTTTCAAAATTTGAATTTGTATAATTTTTCTTATATGGAAAAAATGTTTCTTTTTTTGGGGTGGGGGGGGGGGGGGTGAAGTTCATGGAAGTAAATAATCTTGGATCGAAAAAATCTAAGTAACAAAATTTTTTCTTTCAAATATAAAATTATTAATAAATTTTATATAATTTTATATTGATTAAAAATTTTATATAATTCAATAATCGGGCAATATGTACATATTTTAATATTAATGTTAATCAAATTAGGTCATTAATTAACTTTACGATCAAATTCTTATTTTATATTTCAGAAAATGACGAAAAATTCAATGTTATTAATTTCTACCTGAAGTTGCAAAAGAAATGTTTTTCGTTTTTTTTTTTCTCAATTTTTGATGCTATTTTTGATAAACTAAGAAAATACGTGAATATTTGAAATTTAAAACGAAATTTTTTTCTATTTTTTGTAGATACTGTGTAAACGGATATTTACGTATGTTGTGTAAAAATGGCTTATGTGTCAGGATCCGTAAAAATAGAAAAGAAACATGTTCTTTGACTCTTGAAAATATGTACGTATTTCATTAATTTATTAATAAGAACATCAAAAAATCAAAAAACGAAACACTTTTCATTTGCAACTTGAGGTAGAAATTATCAAAATTGAATTTTTCGACATTTTTTGAAATATTTTATTTTTATGAAAAATGTGACCACTAACATTTTTTAGCTACAAGGTTATTAACATCCATAAATGTTACCGAAAAAAACTGACAATGTTTTTCATACACAACATTTTAAAAAATTTGAAAACTTTCAACCGACTTGCCCAATGGTGAGAAATTATTTGATTTTTTTTAATTTCTTCGTAATGCCACAAAGAAACTTTTTATTTCTATTACTAAAGAATGTAATATTTTTCTGTTTCTTTCCAGCCTGAATAAAACTCGTCTTCATTCTGATTGGTAAAAATTCTTATATTTAATTTGAAATTTCGTCTGTTTCAACTATTAATTATTGATTCATTATTGAAGAGTCATTACAAAAAACGATTTTTAATATTTTGATATCAGAGTTTAATTATTATAAATTTGTTTACAAGACTTGATTGCTGATACCAAGGAAAAAAAATTATATCTGAGAATTATTTAACAATTAAAATATCAAAACTCATAACTCAAAGATATGTTTGTAAAAAAACAACTGCAGGGTTAACTAGTTCTACGCAGATAACGGGCATCGAAATTGTATTATATTTCCCACATGTTTGAGAAAATGTTCAGAATGAATAACTGAAGAGGAAGACTAGGGTGGTCCAAAAATGCATTGCAAAATTTGTTTCACTCTAGAGGGCAAGACACTCCCCTTCCCAAGGTTTTCATTTCCGGATAAAGAAAATACATTTTTTTTTTGAAATTCCAATATTAACACGTGCCACCAAGAACTTGCAAATCCCATATATCTACCATGGGAAAATTTTGGATTTTCGGAAAATTTGACTGATACTTCAGGGTTTGATCGAAAGGTGCCAAATTTTTCAGGGATTGAAGAGGAGTGTCTATGAAATAAAACCATAACAATAACTTTCTTTTTTAACACACTCTTACCCCCTCCTCTGTAATGCCCCAAATGTTACCTAAAAATATTTAAAAACTACATTTTTACGTACCTCATTTCAATTTTTAGCATTTTCGTCATTATTTTCAATTCAGAAAATACGATATTAAAATACTTTTTGGGAAAAATAATTATTTAGCCGAATTAAATTTGTTTAAACAGTTAAAAAATGGATAAATTATTGTTTCTATACACTATACTGTCAGAAAAATAACTGTGTTCTATATTATTTTTTTTAAGTTTTCAAAAAAAAGAGGACATCTCTAGTTTTATTTCTGAAATTTGGAAAAAAATTTGGATTTTTTTTCTCCGGAAATGGAAACTTTTGGCGGGAAGGTGTCTTGCCCTCTAGCTCAAAAACGTTTTTTGGACCACCCTAAGGATCACCATCGCGTGTCGAAAAGATTAAAGCAATTACAAACTAATTGTAATCATTTTCTCTTCACCCTGAAATAAAAAATGTACAAAAGAAATTTTCAACAAGTCTTGATTTAATAGCCCTTAAATTTAATATCTTCAGAATTGAAGATAGAATTTTTGTTCCTAAAAAGATATACTAATCTTCACTAATCTTCACTAATCTTCATTGCAGTTAACAAAATTTCGTTAATGATCTTTAAGGAGTACAACCCGATCGCAAGAAATAGTTCCCCTGAAATAGAATCGACAAAATTTAATTTCTCGAAAACAAAAAAATCTATTTCTTGTCCGTCACGGCTTCAAAAGTGAGAATTCTAGGCTTTATTTTAGGACACAAAAATGGGTCAAATTTAAAAAAAAAATGAACAATTTTTGGTTTATTTTGAAAAATGGAAGTCAAATTTCAAATTAGGTTTGAATTAATTATAAACATTTCATATACCGTAATAAAATATATCAAAAACATACAAGTCAAAGTTGTTTTTAGCCTCTTCACACAAAATATAAAAATTGCACTACCCCCTTCCCCCCTTCCTACGTTGAATATTTGTCCGCTTCGATTCTGATCGATTTTTGGGTGAGTACACTGGAGAAAAATGCCCCCTATATGTCCTGATTTGGAAAACACGTCATAAATTTTATTTAAAAAATAATTTTTTTAAAAACGTTCAAAAAATTATGAAATTGTTCGATTTAAAAAGGTTCGGCAGAGAGAAGTAGAATTTCATAATAATAATTATTCATGATTATTATATCTCTTAGAAAATTTAATTTGCTCAGAGCTTTAGCATTGATCCGAATTGTCAAACTTTTTTGAAATTTATCATTTCTGAATACTTTTGTTTTGATCATATTTATAACCATGTTGAACAGTGAATATTCAAATTGATTTTGTCTTGTCATCATAAATTATAAAAAATATAAAATTTTCTAAAAATTCTGAAGTGATTCCCTGTTTGAATTTTATTGTTTTCTTTTAGTTCTCGGTTAATTCCCGATTAGTAGATATTAGACACTCTGTGAAAGTATTTAAAAAATTTAACATAGTGTAATTTTCAGCTTTTTTTAGAGATTTAGAAATTTTTAAGAATCTCCTTAGAAATTTAGAATACTTAATAAAGGATTTCAATTTTAAATTGTTCACTGTTAAGGCTTTTCAATTAAAATTCTTAAATTATGAGCACTTTATTTCAAACATTCAATTGCAACGAATCGAAGAAAATAAGCAAACAAGTGAGCAAAAGTTTTTAAAAAGTGACTGAAACGGGTTCAAAATTTATAACCATTTTTTCAATTTCTGCCGTATTAGGTAGAACAATTACAAAATAAAAGATTTAAAAATAAAAATACGTCACAACAATTACGTTTTCAAACCAGAAACTCGAATTAACATTTAATCTCATTGTCTGAATGTTTCAGAATAAAAAGAATGTTAAAGTCACTCATTTCAAAGTTTACAGAAAATTGCAGGTCATTTTCCCAAGTTGTGATTTCCATAAAACTTTTTAGAGTTTGTTCGAAGGATGGTAGAAGAATTTCCGAAACTCACCACTGGAGTTTGTTGATTATTTTTCGATGAAATCCAGATGTGATGGAACACGTGAATAGAATCACAGGGGGGGGGGATGAATTTATTATTTTTTTGGGGGATGCACAGGTGCGTTTGGAAGTCACACGATTGTTCGGAATTCGGGGATTCACACGCACGAGAACGATCCAAACCCGGTCGCGCGCTTCGAAGACACTGGCTGTTTCGAAAGCAGCCGCGTCGCGACGCTCGAACGTAGAGCGCGCACTCGAGACGCCGACCTCTCATAGGCTATCACCACGATGCTGCACAGCCGCTCAAATAGACTTGTCATTACACACTCCCCCTTTTCAAAGTCACTCTGGTCACTCCTTCACATGAATGAACTTAATACAAAAAAGTTCTTATAGTTGACCAAGAACCGACATTTTGAGAACGGCACTGAAGAACCGAACTTTATAGAACGGTAGCAAGGTCTTTGACTTAGTGTTTTTGTTTATTAAACATTTTTTAAGGTAATTTAGATCTATAATCCTGAAAAAGACAAATTGTGTTACAAACTTGCAAAAAAAGACTTAAAAGAAAATATGCTTACAAAAATCAGTTTTTTAAAAAAGCATTCACTCAAAAAATTCAATTTGTGTAGGATAATATGGACTTCAAATGGGAGAAGTATGTTTCTAAACAAAGAGTGCAATTGGCTTATTAGAGAGAGTCCTACAACAAAGAAAAAAAAGAGAGAAAAGAAAGAGACAACCAAATTACCTTGATCTCTTTTTCTTATTTTTCTTCATCTCATTCATACTACTGGGGACCAACATGTTTCAAAACCAGTTTAGGTTTCCTCGTCAGGGAAATTTTTAATAGAAAACGAATAAAGTAAATATTTCTATCTTTTGCTTAGAAGTCGTCCATAAACTTCAGAACGTTTTCTGTTAATAAATTTTGAAGAATTCTTCTTTTTTTCTGTTTCTAAGAAACACCCTTTTTCCATTTTTTCTTGTTTTTTCGATTAAATGTGAACTAAATTTATAAAACCCAACAAGAAAAATAAACCACTTTTGGTTGAAAAGTCTACAATTTTATTTTGGTTTAGGGATTCAACTCGTTTGGTTAAATATTCTAGTTTTTGATACAAAAATTTATTATTTTTTTGAAAATTTAACTATTTGGTCAATAAGTCATGTGTCTTGGTCAGAAATCTTGCTACTTGGTTAAAAATTAAATCTTTGGTTAATGATTCGTCTCTTTGGTTGAAAATTTAACTATTCCATTGTTGGAAAGTTAATCTTCTGGGTTCAAAATTCATCTTTTGGGTTGAACTCTTCTGTTGAAAATAAATTTTTCGTAAGATTCATAATCTTAGTTGAAAATTCCTCTTATTAGTTAAAAATGTAAGTATTTTGTTGAAAATTCGTTTTTTTGTTATTAAGAATTAACTTATGTAACTAATAATGTCTATATTCCATTTTTAGTTAAAAACGTATATTTTCCTTACTAAAAATTGATATTTTCTAGTTGAAAATTCATATATTTTTTACAAATTCCTCTTTTTGGTCGAAAATTATCTTCTTGATTGAAAACTCATCCTTTTTTATTAAAAATGCAATTGTTTGGTTCTAAATTATTCTGGTTTGTTTGACGGTGCGATAGTTGCATTGAAAATTAGGTTTAAAATTTAATTGAACTATTTGGTTAAAAATTAAAGAATTTTTATGAAAAAGTAACTTTTTGGTGAAAAATTAACATTTTTGTTGGAAACTCATATTTTCGGGCTATTGATTTAACCGTTTTGTGATCAATTTGCCCTTTTGGCTTTAAAATTCAACGATTTTGTTAAAAATTTATTTATTTGGTCGAAAATACAACTACTTGTTTGAAAGTTGAACTTGTTTTTTAATAAACAAGTTTCAATGTTTTGGTTAGATTATTTGGATTTGATTTAGTTGGATACAAAAAATATAAACTAAAAATTGTTAAAAATTTATATTTTTTAAAGACTTATCTCTTTTATTTAAAATTGAACCTTTTTGATTGAAAATTTGATTTTCTTGTTGTGAAAAATTCTAGTATTAAATTGAAAATTTTAATATTTTTTTGAAAATGCAATTATCTCGTTAAAAAGTCATGTTTTTTTAACTTTTCCATTTTTAGAAAATAATTATTTTCAGTTCAAAAATCATCTTTTGGGTTGAAATCTTTTGACAAGAACTCATTTTTTTAAGATTCATCATTTCAGTTGAAAATTCATCTCTTCGGTTGAAAATCTCACTATTTTGTTGAATATTCGTTTTCTTTTTCTTTTGAGAATTAATTGCTTTAACTAGCAATGTAACGGTTTCTTTATTGGTGAAAATTTATTGTCTTGCTGGGTCGAAAATTCAACGATTTTGTAGATAATTCGTCTTTTTGGCTTTGAAATTTAACAGTTTTATTGAAAATTGATGTATTTTGTTGAAAGTTGTGTTTTTTGGAAGAAAATCAATATTCTTGCTGGAAATTTTATATTCTTGATTTAAAATTAAAGTACTTGCGTAAAGGTTGAACGAGTTTTTCAAATAATCGTATTTTTTAAGATTGACTTGTTAGATTTAAAATTGAACTTTTTTATTAGAAATATTTTTTTACAATTTTTTCATCTGAAATTTCCACTATTTTATTTTTAGTTCGAAAATCATTCTTTATAAATTGAAAATTCAAACATTTGACAAGGAATTTATCTATTTTGTTAAAAGTTCGTCTTTTCGATTAGAAAATTAATCTTGTTTGTTGAAAATTCAACATATATTTAGACTTGAATTTTTTAGGAATTTGAAGTGTTTAATATTACATTTAATACGGTATTTACGTTAATTTTATTTAAAAGGATGTATTCCTCCATCATTACCTCATTTTCGTGAAAAGTTACCCCCTTTCCTTTGTTTTGATAGAATTTTAGACGATGTTACTTTCTGGGCATTGAACTTGTATTCAAGAAATCTAGATTAACGAAGTTCCGACAATTGATAACCTCGGCAGTTTCGTGATGAGGGGATCCGTGGGAGCGAGAGCGAGGTGGTGCTCAATCATGCGTGACAGGCAGCATGAGGGCTGTACCCTCAGCGCGTTAGTTGCGTCAGCTATTTGCATGCGTCCAAATAAAACAGAAATAGTTCACACGACCCTGCCTGTTTACATTCGGATTGTCTGGATTTATGTTGAAGGCCACTTCCAGCCTTGCCCGAACCCGGTCTTAAATCCAAGCTCCAGTGTAATTTGAAGTTTCTTATTAAGATGCTCTTCAAATTTCGTTGGTATATGTGTTGATCTTTAATATTTTTGAAATCTTGTATGCATATTCACAATTGTTCAAATAAACAATCACCAGAATTTTTAAAATACTATTTCTTATGAAAATTTGATAGAAATATCAAAAGCTTTATTATATTTTGAAAGATCTCTTTTTAAATTAATTGCATTCTCTCCCTCTCTTTTGATGTACAACATTTCCATGAATTCGCTCTTTCTTTGGTTTCTTTCATTATATAAAACTTCCACGTCATCCCAATCAATGCCATGCCCATGTGTGATAGATTCTATGTCCGGAAAGAAAACTACGGTATTTCTCATTTCTATTAAAATTATTCCCATGTTCATCTCTGTTTATCCTTAGGGGTCTTCTTCTTTGACCTACACATGTTGCATTAGTAATCCTACATTTTATATTATAAATTATATTCTCTTCATCATTTTTCATGTGTGTCTTTTCCTAGTTCAATGGTTTTATTACTTTTGAATGGAATTCTATACATTGTGTGTAAACGCATTTTACCTAGCAATGATCGCAATTTCTTTGACATTTTTACAAAATAATTTAAAACAACCATGTTGAATCTATTAAAATCTGTCGTCTTTTTTGCAGTTATGATTATTGTCCTTTCAATTTATCTGATAAATCCTGTTGTTCAAATGCTTTTTATTGAAAAGGATGGATAGTGGTTCAATAAAAGAATATGTTTGTACAATAATTCTATATTCTTTTTATGAAAGTTTTGATGTGACAATTTTATACCTAAAACAGATAGTTTTTGGTACGAATCAGTTATAATATTGCCCTCATTCGATTTAATTTCTAAAATGGTCTCATAACACGAATTATGAGAAATAACTAGTTTCTTTGAACTATAGATACATTTTTTGATAATAATAGAGGTAACGAAGTTAGTTTTTTAAATACGTAATAAATGAGTAACTGCTAGTTACACTTTTTGCAGTAACAGCAACTATAAAAACCATTACTTTTTTACCTACTTTCGAAATGCTATTCACCCCCTACGAAAAAATATTATAGAAAATTCAGTAAAAGTTGGTCAAACTTTTTTTCTTTGACTTTTCACGCAAATCGCGCCCAAATTCATTCGAATCCACAGAAAAATAAATGTGTTTCTTTTGAAATTAGCTATAGAAAATGAAACTTTTTTGTTAATATCACCATCATAAGTCTGTGTTGTAGGGCCCCAAAAAAGTCCTATGAGTGAAAAATTGGTTTTTGTGAGTTCTTGACGCCAATTATTATTTTTTTGATGTTTCTTTGAGTTTATTTTTGTAGGTTATTCCTAATTTTTCAACCTGTTTTCAACTTTTTAGTTGAAACGAAGCAATAATGAAACAAATTAATTATGAATGATTGTCAAGGCCATTTATTATCATTATTAAAAACATTCTTTTAGGATAATGCTATAAAGTTGCGGTTTTTTCTAAAATTTTCCACTTTTTATCGGTCCATCAATTAGACTGTGGTGATAAATAATGAAAGTTAGCAAACATAATTGTTTAAACAATTTATTGTTGTTTATAACTATACTCTATATTCTATATATATCGTCAACGGCGATACCACGCTGAAAACACCAGTTCCCGTTAGATCACTGAAGTTAAGCAGTGTTGGGCGCGGTTAGTACTTGGATGGGTGACCGTTCGGGGAATACTGCGTGTTGTTGACCCGTCGTGGGTGTGGTGGACCCACACTGGTAGTATTTATCCACCTAGAAACACTACCCGAATCGGGTAGTGAGGCAATGAACTTTCGAGTTCGAAATGCTAATCAATTTTTTTTTTTTATAACTATACTCTATTGTATAAATGCTTAAAAGTTGCGCTTTCTTCTGAAATATTCAGAAATATTCAGCTCTCAGTAACTACTTCAAGGAAATTTTACATTCAATATGATCCATAAAGAAAACATCTGTTTCTTTTCAGGAAAATATATTCACAAAAATGCAAGACATTGTTGAAAAAATGATTTTCTCTAATGTTTACTCATTATTTGTTCATAACTCAGAAGCCAAAGCAAAACAAAAATTTTCAGAAAAACGCAGCTTTCTAGGATTATTTAAAGAGATTATTATTAAAATTATTAATAAAATTTTTAAACAATTATGTTTGTTAACTTGAATTAATGATGACCTCGCTCTGATTAGAGAGTGGACAAAAAGCTGAAAATTTAAAAACAAACTGCAATTTTCTAGCTTTATTCAAAGAGAATATTATTGTCAAGAATGATAAATGGTACAATTATTTATGTTGAATTCAATTAATTATTTATTATTATTAACGTATTTCTAGAGCATTTTAAGGATTAAATTAAAAATTATTCAATTTTCAGGGTATTTCAAGTGATTTCAACTGATTTCTAGAGAGCTTTAGGGAATAAATTATATTTTATTTCAAGGAATTTCTACGGTTTCAAGATTTTAAGGCTTTTGAAAGAATTTCAATACAATTCAATCATTTCCAGGGATTTCGAAGATATATTTAGAATTTCCAAGCATTTTAATAGATTTGTACATGACTAAATTCTATATAATAATAATTCAAATGATTTCGAGCGATTCCAAATATTTTAAGGCATTTCAAGGTATTTCAAGGAATTTCACAAGATTAAAACAATCTTGATCAATCTTCATAGATTTCAAGAAATTTTAAAGATTTTTAGGGATTTGAACGGTTTTTTTCGAACAATTTAATGCAGTATTTTGATTTAGTGTATATTCAAGAGATTTAAAATGATTTCTACTTACTTCTACTTATTTTAATTGATTTTTACGACTTGCCAAGATTTCAACTAATTTTTAGAGAACTTTAGAGAATAAATTAAATTTTATTTTACGGAATTTCTCTGGATTTCAACAGTTTCAAGACTAATTTTAATTTAATTATCATTCAAGGTATTCCACGTATGAATTCTTAACAAAAAAATAACATTTTCCAGCGAATGTTAGATTTTTTTACCGAAGGAGATGAATTCTGAACCAAAAATATATTAGTAGATTTTTCTACCAAAAAAGAAGAATAATAGTACAATAACACTATTTGAGAAAACATTCAAGCCACAAAGACAAATGTTTAACGAAACAGTTGAATCTTCAAGCCCAAAACACGAATTTGTCAGAATATAGTTGAATTTAAAAAAAAAGTTTATTTTTATCCAAGAAAGATATAGTTTCAAAATAAAGAAAGATGAATTTTCAATCTAAAAAGACGAATTTTCTATCCATGAAAACGAATGTTCATAAAAACAATTTCATTTTCGATAACAATAGATGACTTTTCAACAAAATAGCTCAAATTTCCACAAGAGAATTGAATTTTCAACCAAATAGTATAATTCTAAATCATGAGAGATGAATTCTGATCAAAAAACATGATAGTAGTCTTTCCAATCAAGAACACTCTTTCGAAGTCTTTTAAAATTGGAACGTGCTCAAAAATATGAAAATTCTTTTCTTTTTTTTTCTTGTCCAGGTGTCTTGATGGATTTTGAAATACGTAAATGACCTTCTAGCAGAAACGATGAAGTCTTGCATAATATTAGGATTATGTATATAATGCCAAATATTATCATGTTTTCATTGATGCTGAAAAAAAACGATTACAAACATCCGGAAGCATCTTTGATAAAACGTTAAAAATACACGTCTCTTTATCAACCTTCCATTCAATATTGCTGTACGTTGCCTTCTTATTCTATGATGATGTAGTGGTTCTTAATCAACCAACACTACGAAACTTTGCAAAGAAATAGGTCCTAAAAGAAAATGACCCTGCTGAGTCAAACTCATCACCAACTAATTACCTAATTAGAAAAAAATTGTCCCTGAATGAGACAATGCAAAAACATTTAAACAATAAAGAGAAGCAGTTCAACGTTTTTACTTTTGTCCTTTGAAAAAAAGGCACGTGCTGAAGAAAATATAATTCACTGTCTGTGAATGAGGCTGAGAAATGTTTCTTTCTACGTCACTTGAACTACGATTAGATAGAAAATATCATCTTTGGCGGTTTCTTTTTTCCATAATGGATTTTCATTGACATGTTTGAAAGATAGTATTAATTTTAAAAATAATATAAATCGACTCTTTATTTTTTATGTTAATAAGCTCAAATGTTGAAGCGCCTCTTGTGAAGTATTAAAGAATTGACGTTCAATATTGATGGAGAGAATTAATAATTATTCAAATCAGAGAAAGTCTTCTTTCGTAAGAAGTCTTTGTCATTTTGACCTTCCTTAATATTTGAAAGGTACATAACTATAGACAACCAACGCAGAATCGTAATTTTTCAGGAGAGCGAATAAATAATCTGCAAAATCTAAATAAGCATTTAAGAATAAAAGAAATGTCTACTCAAGAGCTAAAGTGTTGCTGAATTAAGGCCAGACAGGTTTGATTAGAAAAAGTTATCCAGTTTCGAGGAAACAGTGTAGATGTTGACAATCTTGAAATGTGGCTCACCTACGGTCTCGATATCACAGTATGACAGACGTTTTTTTGCTGAAATGCCAATCAAAATAAGACATTCCTTTTTTTCAATGGACGATGATAATTTTAAGAAATACCTATGCTAACAGAAAGAAAAAATTATTATTACGTCAAATTTTTAACTAGAATTTAAATTGAAATATTTTGTTTTATTGCCACACTAGAAAATGTGAAATAAACAAAATCAGCCTTTCAATACAACGCGCATTTCATTTTTTAAGCATTTTTATGCAATGGACCAATTTTCAAAAAAAAGGCTGACAATCTAATTCTATACTGCCACCTTCATTTAATCATTTCATTTAATATAATTTTTAACTCTGTTTTTTAAAGAAAACTAAAGAAAACTATCGATTTTCAATAATTAATATTTTATGAAGCCTGAAATTTAAAAAGTAATTTCTTGGAATCATCTTAAACGAGAAAACTGTTTTAATCTGTCAAGGTTTCTCTTAAATTCTATATCACTTCATATTATGTTCGGAAAGAAATTAAGAAATATCTAGCTTGAAATGGGAGTGTAAACGAGATGAAATAAAAGTCACCTTTCCTTACCCTGAAGGCAGACAATTGCATTACCCGCCTTTCTTCACTGGAATAAATAAAGAAAGGTTAACATCTTTAAATTAAAAATCGAATTAATATTCTTTCATCTTTAAAATTTTAAAATTTGGAAAATGAAACATTTTTAAGATGAAAAATGAAAAGGCTAGTTTAAGCCATTCATATATATTATCAGTTTGTAAATACCTATTCATAATTTTTTTAGAGTTCCTGTGAATAATAAGGAAGAATTTCATTGACGTAATGCAATATTGATATAACGTTTTCATTAGCAATTGTTATCTCGATTGTAGTAAACTCACATTCTCTTGCATATGAAGTGATAATATAATTTAAAAATAGCTTTTTTTTACCTTTTGGAATTCGATTGAGCTGAAACGCATTCTGGTATATCGAGTGACCTGTGAATCGATATGCGACATCTGCTGTCAGAAATGTCCATACTCTGAGATTGAATGCAAAAATAATGTAAGCCAACTCGATATGAGAAAAGTTCCCAGATTGTTCTTGTCACTTGAACTCATTTTCATTCGCATCAAACATCAAATTATCCTTTCTCTCATTTCCCTTTTTCCAATTCTCCCAATGTGCAAATAACGCAAATTATAATATTTTCATACATAATAATTTATTTTATTTGCCTCATGAATGTTTTTCTGAAACTTTTATTATTGTCTTTTATAATTTGAATTTAATTTGAAATAAAATCAGATTAGTTCTAAAGTTTTTAATTTATTTAATTAAAATATGTTAAATGCATAATTACACATATTTTGAATATATGTAAATTAGGGTTCCAATGTCAAATGTCCAATCAAAAATTCAACCTGTTGTTATTATATTTTTTATTCTTGATGATAAATAGCGCCCCCCCTCCCCCCCTTTTTTTGTTTTCCGGACAAGGAATTTCTCTTTTTTTTGTTCAAATCGGTGAACATTAGCACGTGCCACCGGGCTTTTGAAATTACCGTAGGATTTTAAATGGGAAGAGCCCAGTTTTTTATAAAATGGAAAAAATAAGTACTTGTTATCACTTTTTTGTAAATTAAAGTTTAGTCTCTTCACAAGGAATGTTTATGGAATAATTTCCGCAAAAAAGTTTCAAAGTTGCAGTTTTATGTCAAATTCATATAAGACGGTATTTTTTTGTATTTTTTTCAACATGAACTATTCTTCTTCGACAAGTAACAAGTTTTCAAGTATTTTAAAGTAATATTAAATTGTATGAACATTATTTTTTTTGTAAATCGTGAAAAGTTATTATTCGGTATAAATTATATAGTTTATGAATGTCGAGAGTAATATTTCTCCTTTATCATATTTAGAGATTATTTACACAATTTTCATGTGTTTAAACAACGTTTTCACCTGTGAATCGTGAAAGTTAGTATATTCCAACATTAATAACAAAATGCGCGAATTGAAATAAATATTTTTTTTCAAGAATATTTGGAAATTCGAACAATTATTTGAATAATTAATATCACTCAATCATTTTCATAGAAATTATGGAGATACTTCTAGTTTTTTCGGATCTCTTATACTGTGTGCTTAATATTTAGTATTTTCTTATCTAACGAGAAAAACTATCCATAACGTAACTGAAAAAATCCGTTAAGAAATGTTTATTATTCAAACAATTATAGCATATGATGAGTTGTAAGATAAGAAAAGACTGAATAATAAATGACATAGTGTAACGAATTCGAAAAAACTATAATTTCTCCACCTTTCCTACGAAAAGGCACAAGTAAATGATCATTAATTGTTGGAATAATTGCAAACAATCTTTCATAAACAACAATACTCTCAACATTTATAAAATGCGTCATTATTTTTTCCAAAACTGGACTTTTTCCACTTAAAAGCCCATGTTAATTTGAAGTTGGTGTCTACACTGCCGGCGCCGGCAACGAACAATCTTGCCGGCGCCGGCAAGGAAGTTGTTTGCCGGCTGTCTTTCACGAAACCCGAAATACGAAATAAACGAAAATTACGTATATAATCATTCATGCAAATACCTAAAAATTTTCAACGGAAAAACTGATAAAAACCATGGTTTTAAAGAGAAAAATAAACTGTTAGTATTTTTTTTTTCATGAAATTACGGTGAGCGTAGACCAAGTATTTTCGGTGTGAATCGGAACTGCGTCAAGCATAACTGATTATTCATTTAAATTGCGAAAATCGCTCATAATTACAATATAATATCATCGATTTTATTATTTGATTAAATAGATTTTGAACAATAAAAAACAAGAAGAAACGCTTGTGGTAAGAAATTATTATTCATAGAAATATTTTTTTTTTTATTTAGTTTAACCAACATTCTTTCGGTCACCAGGTCACAGGGTTTCGCGGGCGGGGCCCGAATTACGATTGGCCGATTTAAAAAGAATCAGGAATTTTTTGTGGTGAAACGAACAAATTAGGGAGGGGGGGGGGGGTTGATCAACAAAAATCGAAAGTCGATTTTTTTACCACCTTAGTGTACATTATCTACATTTTTCTCAAAGAGAAAGAAAATTTTGACGTTTTAACGATACGACTTTTAAAAAATAATGTATGATTAGACGCTTATGCTTCTATGAGGGAGGTATATATATTTAAATTATTAAAAAATTACCAATAAAACAATTTTAGAATTCAAAATTTAATAATTTTAGGTAATTGTCTAGAATTTCGTTTTTTTTTTTTAATTTGATTTTCACTCAGGTTATTTTTCAAATATCTTTATTTTTAGTCCGAAGAAAAAAATGCGTCTCTTAGACAATTTATTAACTGATTTGAAATTTAAAGTGTCAATACTCAGCGTACAATTACAGAAATATTTTGGAAAATTAGTGGTTTTTCGAAAAATCAAAATGTGAAAAGACGAGCCAAAATTAAAAATGACTAATTATTTATAGGAGGGCCTTGGTCTTTTGAAAAAAATGAAAGAGACTAGCTACAAAAAAATATCTTACTATTAGAAAATTAAGCATTGAAACTGAATGATTTTATACTGCCGGCGGAATTGATCGACATGAATATTTTTTGAGCTGCTGTTGAAGCGCCTAGATTTTTATAATTTTAACCTGAAAATGTTATCGTCATAATAGCACAAAAGATAATAGAATTACGCGTTTCATAAGTGCAAGTAAAAGGCAAAATTCAATTTCATAAAAACATATTGCAAAAGAGTATCAAATGACAATGATTTAAAAAAATTGTAATAACTCTGGAAATAATTAACATTTTTCAAAGATCTCTCGGCAGTTTTAAAATTCAGCCTTCATAGCATTTTGCTAAATTATTCGGATATTTTCAGAAAATGTTCCCTACATTTCAACCGAGGATACATATTCGTCCATGAAAGTCGCAAAATCTCGAATAATGATTGTACTCACCAATTGAATGCGAGAACTCAAAACAATAATATGTTTATAAATGTTACTAAAATATATTAAAATATGTTGAATGGTGCTTTACAGATGTTGAAAATTTACTCATTTTTGAAATAAGGAAAATTTTTGAATATAAGGAAAAAATGGCATGGTAATATTATCAAAATTAGTTTAGGCGCCGCGCGCCTATAAAAAGGGTTTCGTTTGAGTCGTTCAAATCTCCCTTCTCTATACTTTTCCTCCCCTACACCCTCTTCATTCAACAACTTCCCATACATTCATTTCCCCTGCACCCCTTCCCCCCCCCCCCACGAACCTTACCCTTACTCCTTCAATTCCCATCCCTTCCTCTACTTCTCCCACCTATGCTTTACCTCTCCTTACTCATCCTACAACTGCTCTCCTCACTTCCCCTACTCAGAAACTCAACACTTCCCCTTCGCTCCCCACCCTACCCATCGCTGCCCCTACTTATCCTACCCTCACTTCCTCTATTTCCCTAACCCTCATTTCTCAATACTCCCTCTTCCCTTTAATTTTCCCACCACTTCCCATCCCAGGTAAAAATCGTGACGGACAGACACCCACCCGACCAAAACTATTAGGATTTCTACCGGAGGCTACGAAATCATAACAATTAATAGTACATTGTGCGCGAAGGAACTTAAGTCGGTCATTATAGCGGAGACGAGTATTGCGAACACACAAGGCGTAATGACCGACGTAGTTCCATGGTGCATATTATACTTTATACACCAAGGGCATGATTTGCAAGTTTCGTGCCCCAGATTATCATGTATCATAGGGGAGTTCTGACGTGGCGAGTCGAATCGGTACAATTAACTTTTAGCGCCGGTTAACAAGATTTCTACTGAGCCAGTTGATATTTGCTTGTCTGAAAATTTTTCAATAGTATGAAAATTTTGGATATTTTTGAAAATTTGAATTTTTTTTGGTGATTTGAATAATTTTTAAAATTTTCTTAAATTTCCAAAATTTTCAAAAATAAAGCAAAATTTTCAAAAGTTTCCAAAATTTTCAAAAAAATGTCAAAATTCTCAAATTTTGAAAATTTTTTAAATCGCCCGCTCCCCCGGCCAACTCTATACCTCTCACTTTATCAGTAGGTTAATCCTGATGTAGGATAAGTATTGCTTCAATGCTGTAATGATACGTGGACAATTATGGATAGTGCATAGTGGTGGAAGCTGTACAATAATGGCCCCATTATTGTACAGTACAATAATGATGCCATTATTGTACTGCTCCCACCACTGACCCGTAAAGGGTTACTTAAGTTCACAGAAAAAACTTAGGGTAAATAGTGTTGCAGGTAATTTCGTATTTTTACCTGTTCTTATTGGTAAAACACAAATATTACCCTCGATGGGCAGAAACTGTCTTTTGTTTTCATGGAAGTTGTCACCAAAGTCTTGAAAATTGGAAGCCACTAGCTTTGAATCGCTGAAGTGAAGTTAGCTGATGGTTGGTGTAACAGGCAAATCGGATAAGTGCGGCTTCATGAAGGCTGTTTTGCCGAATCGTTAGAACTGCAAAAAGTTCCCCACAGGCATGGGTAAATCCAGAAAAATACCGCGATGTGCGGGTAAAGTTTACCCACATGAGGTAATTTTTGTTGCAGGTAATCTTTACCCCGAAATCCGGGTAAAGTTTACACTTAGTTTTTTCTGTGTTCCTGAAAACAGGCACGTAATACGTGCGAATCGTTCCTGCGGTGTATAAAGAAATTTAGCAATACGACGCGTATTGCAAACTCACACGCGGCGTATAATGACCGACTTAAATTCCTTGGCGCATTGATTTGAAATAGGTTTGGGGTTTTTGGCGCAGGTGAAAACGTCGGCGCCCGTAACTGGCCATCTATCGTATACCAACGAACTAAAAAGGAACCCTCAAAAAGAGTTCTATTGGAGTCTCAAGTTCTAAAGGATATCTGCTTTTACTTGAATCGCAACATTACCGAACCACAAGTTTTTTCTGTGAAGACGAAAAAAATTGTATGCAAGATTTGAAGGCACCCTGAGTGCTAAATGTAGATATCAACAAAAATGAACAAAGTGCTTTCATGAATATTGCAATCTAACTTGTAATTATAATTTAACATTTCGTAATCAAGTACTTTGTAATGGAAATGTATTAACTAAAATCAGTGACACTCCTTTATGCTAAAAGCATATTTGCCTGCGTAAAACTAACATGAGGACCTTTCTCATAAGGAGGGAGTTTCTAAATAGGAATCTTGATAGCGAACTTGGCTTCTATAGAACCCTCCTTTCCCCTTAATGACCAGGCGCTCTATCCGAACAGGGAACCTGGTCTTTGTGAACTATAAATTGTAATTCCCCACCTGACAATAAATGGTACGTAATTATCACTTCAATTATCAGTATACAATACGGTGCCTCATGAAATCCTTTTTTTAGATTTTATAAAACCTTGCCTCGAAAATTTTTTGTTTCGCGAGCAAATGATCCCCTATTTTTGTCAAATTTAAAACTATGTATTTAGAGTTCACTATGGAGGTTTTTATGCAGAGTTTCACTTCTTAAAGTTTTTAAATCTTCATTCCTACAATTTTAACTATCCCGTCTTATACACTACAGAAAATTCTTTATCAGGGTACCATGTGATCCTAAAACTGTTCTTGCTAGGAAAAACATTTTCAAGTTGGGTATTAACACCCTCAAAGTTGTGATTTAATGATAAAGTTAAACTTAAGAAGTCACATTCATTCCTGAATAACCAGAAAAAACGAAATGTAATCTTTACAGCTATTTCCGAGTAATCTTTACCTGCAACAAAAATTAACTTCAAGTGGTAAGATTTAACCACCACATGGGAAATGGTTATCAACTCTAGTAAATCTAGTTTTATTTCGATGCCAAAAATTCAACTTTACCTACACGGAGAAAAATGGATGGTCAAAGTTAGAAAGTCAAAATTTAGAGAGCCAGTCAGTCCTTCTATATGGTCGAACGGTCCTTCCAAAATTTTTTAGACATAGTCAGAAAGACTTTTATTTTATGGCCAGTCTGACGGTTATAAGAACATCAGATTCACTGTCGGGGATAACTAAGGTATCCCTTTCGGGATGGTCCATACGCGCATCTTTTTTCCACTCATTTCGACCATCCACGAAGGAATAGATAAACCATCGCATATGCTCGATTGCTCGACGTTTGCGCGTCAATCATGCGCCTGAAAATTTAGAGGTTACCGGGTATCGCTAATTAGTGCCAATTTGCATAACGGACAAGTGGACCGCGTGGTGCTGATCCATCCGATAAACTGTTTTTAAAGTATTGCCAAATATTGCTAGTGGTGCTAGTGTTGTGCTTGCGGTGTTGCTGGAGTTATTCCCTAGTGTTGGGAATTTTGTGACATTCGAAACAGTTAATACTGATATTTTTTAGGTTATATTATAATACAAGTTTAAAGTCATTTATAATTATTTGAGTAATCACTGATTATTCTAGCATTAATTAATGTAGTTTAAACTTGATTTGTAATTATTAATTTAACAATAAAACGTTATCTTTCAGTTGTCTTCTATTGCACATTTGAATTCGTGCAAGTATCGATGGAAGGGTCTGTGTCGTCGTACGTGAAGCTGATGAAGAGCTGGAAGTGTGGGCGAAATATAATTAAAATATTCAAAGGTAATTATCATTAATCTTGATTGAAAAGTCAGCTAATTGGTTAAAAATTTGTGTGCATTTTTTTGACAATTTATTTTTGGCATTAAGAACTCAATGTGTCAAGTTAAAATTGAACTGTTTGATTGAAAACTGACCTTTTTGTTGAAACTTCATATTATCGGGTTGAAAATTCCATTATTTTATATAGAAAATTAGTCTGTTTTAAAAACTCAACTGCATTGTAAAAGATACATTTTTTTTTTATTTAAAATTATTTTTTACAATGAAAATTTAAGTATTTCATTTTTGTTTGAAAATTAATCTTTTCAGTTAAAAAATTTAATTATGTGGTTCAAAATTTATGCAATTTCTTACAAATTTCTTTTTTTGGTGGGACAATCATAAGTTTAGTAGAAAATTTATATGTTTAGTTGAAAAATGAACTTTTTTAGAATTTCCCTTTTTTGGAGTAAAAAACTTATTTCTTAAACTGAAAATTCAACCATTTGGTTAAAAATGAACTTTTTGGAGAAAATTTCATATTCTCGGCTTGAAAATTCTACTATTTTATACAGGAAATTCATCTTGTTGTCTTTGAAATTCAAAATATTCTTTGAAAAGACAAGTATGCGGTAGGAAATTTAACTTTTTTGTATAAGATTAGTCTCTTTTCTCACAAAATAATTTTTTTAAGTAAAAGTCAATTTCTTCAAATGAAAAGTTACCTGTTCCATTTATGGTAAAAAATTTTTTATTTATTTTAGAACTTCACCTATTTGGTTGAAAATTAATGTGGTTTGTTAAAAATTCGTCTTTTCTTTTTGTAGAAAATGAATCCTTATTGAAAAGTCAACTATTTGGTAAAAAATGTGTGAATTTTTTTGAAAATTTATTTTTAGAATTAAAAACTAAATGTATCAAGTTAAAATTTGAGTATTTTATAAAAAACTTACTTTTTTGTTGAAACTTCATATTATCGGGTTGAAAATTCCATTATTTTATATAGAGAATTCGTCTGCTTTTAAAATTTAACTGCTATGTAAAAGATTCATTTTTCTTAATCTAAAATCAATTTTTTGGCAATGAAAATTTAAGTATATCATTTTTGTTTAAAACTTGATCTTTTTGATTTAAAAATTTAACTATATGGTTCAAAATTCATATAATTTCTTACGAATTTCTTTTTTTGGTACAAGATTCATAATTTTAGTGGAAAATTAATATTTTTAGTTGAAAAATGAACTTTATTAAAATTTCCCTTTTTTGCAATAAAGAATTGTTGCTCAAACTGAAAATTTAACTATTTGGTTGAAAATGAACTTTTTTCTTAAAATTTCATATTTTCGGGTTGAAAATTCTACTATTTCATATAGGAAATTCGCCTTTCTGTCTTTAAAATTCAAAAATTTGTTTAAAGTCAACTGTGCGGTACAACATTTAAGTCTTTTTATTACAAAATCATTTTCTAAATGTAAAATCAATTTCTCCAAATAAAAATTTACCTATTCCATTTTTGGTTAAAAATTGTTTTCCTTTTATAATTTACAACTTCACCTATTCGGTTGAAAATTAATTTTTCCCAAATGAAACTATTCTATTTTTGTTCAAAAAATAATCTTTTTAATGTAAAAACTTAACTATTTGGTTAAAAATTTATGTAATTTCTTACCATTGTTTTTTTGTAGAAGATTGATAATTTTAGTAGAAAGTCCATGTCTTTGTTTGAAAATTAATGTTTCTGAATGAGAATTAAACTATTTTATTTTGGTTGAAAAATTAATCTTTTATTTTTAAAAATTCAACTATTTAAATCAAAATTCATGTAATTTTGTATAGAAAAGTTGTCTCATTGTCTTGAAAATTCAACAGTTCCGAACAAAATTCAACTGTGACTTTCGTGTTTATTTATCAAAGTTTCGTAGAGAAAACTACCGGTATAAAGAACAGAAACTTATATTAATTAAAATTGACATAATACCTGAAAATAAAAATATAGAAATAATTATAAAAAGTTATTAGGTCAATTGTCCATGCTTTGACCAATTTTTCTTTGTTTCTTTTTTTTTTTTTTTTTTGAATTCAAAGCTTTTTTTTAGAGAAAACCCCATACAATTTTGCAGGTAATAATGTATAATATATTTTTTAGAAGTTGACCGAATCGGATAAGGAAAAATGAACGCAGAACGAATACAACTTCTGATTGCGTGGAGATACACTTCAGCCATTCATTATCGCTATTGGGAATACGCTGGAGACGTACCCCATTACCGGCCTACTTTGGAATTTTATTCAGCGTTACATCTACGACATTCACACCTGTACCGACGTAGAAAGCTCTTCATAGGATGAAATTGGAGTCGATCTGTGTATCCTGAAGGCCATTTTGAAGTAAGTTTTAAAGATGTTACACATCTTCGGTTCTTTTATTATATTCAATAGTCCTAAAATAAAAAGTGGCCTGGTGGTACTTCCCATAAACTACGTTGCAAGTTTGAGAAGGGGGGTTCAAAACATAAATCCAACTTTTTGGGTTAAGGTTTTTTTTAAATTAAAAAGGCTACTATTATAGTTTTGGTTCGGAATTTAATTTAATTTGGTAAAAATTTAATAACCTTGTTGAAAATTAATTTTTAGGGTTGAAATTTTTTTATCAGAAAATTTAATTACTTTACTTTTGGTTAAAACTTTATTCTGCATATTGGATAAGTTGGAAAATCTTATTTTTTTATAGAAAATTAATTTTCTTGGTCGAAAATTAAACTTTTTGGTTGGAAATTCAACTATTCGGCAGGAAATTCATATATTTTGTTAAAAATCCGTGTTTTGGGGAAAAAAGTATTCTTGCTTGTTGATAGTTCAACTTTTTATTTGAGAATCTTATTATAAAATCTTCTTTTTGTATTGAAAATTATTTTTTTTTCCAAAATTCATTTTTTTATTAAGGTTCATCTCTGGTTGATAATTAAACTATTTTGATGAAAGTTCGTTTCATGTTTGGTTGAAAATAAATCTTTTGAACTGGCAATAATATACTTTTCCATTTTTTGTTCAAAATTTATTTTTTTTCTTAGTCGAAAGTTCCAATTTTTGGTTGAAAGTTCATGCATTTCATTTTAAATGAACTTTTATGGTGAAAATTCTACTGTTTCGTAGAAAAATCGTCTTTTTGGCTTGAGAATTAAACTATTTGGTTAAAAATAATTCTTTTTTAGTTGAAAGTTCAAGTTTTTGGTTGAGAATTCAAATATTTTCTTTCAAATGAACTGTTATGGTAAACATTCTACTGCTTTGTAGAAAATTCATCTTTTTGTCTTAAACATTGAAACATTTCGCTGAAATTCATGTCATTTGTTCAAAATTCATCTTTTTTGGTGGAACATTAAACTTCTTGGTCGAGAATTCATCTTTTCGGTTGAAAATTTAATAACTTTGTTAAATTTCATTTTCATTGTTAATTTTTTTTATCGGAAAATTTAACTATTTCATGTTTGGTTACAACTTTATTCGGTATATTGGATTACCTAAAATTCTTATTTTTTGATAGAAAATTAATTTTCTTGGTAATAATTAAACTTTCCGGTTGAAAATTTAACCTTTCGGTAGAAAATTGACATATCTTGTTAAAAAGTCGTCTTTTGGGTAGAAAATCCTTGTTCGATGATAGTTCAACTTTTTGATTAAGAATATTATTGAAAATTCATCTTTTTTTTAATGAAAATCATCTTTTTTGTTCAAAATTAATTTGTTGTTGTTGAAGGTTCATGTTTTTGGTTGAAAATTTAACTATTATGATTTCTTTTTAAATGAACATTTATGGTGAAAATTCTACTGTTTTGTAGGAAATTCATATTTTGGCTTAAAAAATAAACTTTTCAGTTGAAGAATCATATTTTTGTGTTGAAAAGTCAACTTTTTTATAGATAATTGGTTTTTTTGGCTTCAAAATTAAATAATTTTGCTGAAAATTTATGTATTTTGTTCAAAATTGGTCTTTTTTGGTAGAACATTATTTACGTTGAAAATTTGTATTTTGTGTAGACTATTCAATCTCCTTGGTCGAAAATTCATCTTTTTGGTTGGACTTTTAACAATTTTGTTGATAATTGTTTTTTTTGCCGTTGAAAGTTATTTTCACATTCTCATTCGTGAGACTGTAATATAATTTCAAATAGTTTTTGTCTGAAAATTTACATAGACCGTTTTTGGCTGAAACTGTATTCTGTATACTGTATAAGTTAGAAATTCAACTGTTTGGTAGAAAATTCATGTATTTTGTTGAAAATTCGTCTTTTTGGGTAAAAAACTAACACAGAAGAAATAACAGAAGTGGATTTTTGTAACAGGTAGTAATTGCGAGGAAATCGCTGTAAAGATTATAATTTGTTGTTTTTTTTCTGTAAATTTTCTTTGTTAAAAATTTAAATTATTGCTTGAAAGTTCATTTATTTGATAGAAAATTCATGCATATTTTTCATTAAAAAATCGTCTTTTTGGGTAGTAAATTATTCTTATTTGTTGATGGTTCAACTTTTTGGTTGAGAATGTTATTGAAAATTGATCTTTCTTGATCAAAAATGATCTTTTTTGTTAAAGATTCATTTTTCCCGATTCAAAAGTCCACCGCTTTAAAAAAAATTCGACTTTATAACTTAAAAACTTCACTCTTTTATTAAAATCTCATTTTTCATGGTAGAAAAGTCATCTTTCTTGGTATGAAATGAACTTTTTGGATGGAAATTCAACTTTCTTCTAAAGACCCGCCAGGCTTCGATGACACCACTGATTCAAATAATTGATTATGCTTATCGATTATTTACTTTTTCTAGGGAATATGTATGGAACGGATCACATACAAGGAAATCTTTAGGCAAGTGAAAGTTGTGAGCGTTAGCAGTTTAAATGCATTAAAGTGTTAAATAATTAATAATAATTAATAATTTACTCTACGTTTTATACACAATGTTCGACCGTAATTGTATTAGTTTTTTAATTTATCTGTAACGAAGGCTGTAAAGAATTGTGATTTATATAGGGATCTCTATAGATATTAGGGTGGGCCAAAAAAACTTTTAATTTTTTTTTTCTTAGATACCATTAGAATATTGTCCGAAATGACAAAAAAAATTCTGGTGAAGCTTGAGCTCTTAATATTAATATTAAGAGGTGACGATTTGTGATTTTCCATTTAAATAACACAGGAATTTTTGAATAGTTTTGTTCGATTTTTAATGCGTTTGAACGAATAATTGTCTAGTGAAAATGGAAACTTATTCTTGTAGAGAATTTAACGATCTACAAACAATGTCTGATATGATTTTTTGCTAAGTCATTTCTGAAAATATTTGCATGGTATCTGAAGAAAAAAAATTAAAAGTTTTTTTTGGCCCACCCTAATAGATATAAATATATTAAATATAGCAGTGAGTTCTACTTATAGACCAACAATTTAAATGCGTTGTCACTTATATAAAAATAAAATTATGCATTTATAACCACAGTTTTTAGCGAACATTCAACATTAATTTGAATATTTCGTTTAATTTTAAGGTTACGTGCGCGTTTATAATTTTTTCAATCCATATACTGTTTTTGAATACCCTATAGAATGTTATACTATAGATCTGAATTACTATGAAATTATACTAATTACATAGTGCGATGACTTTTATCAATTGATGAATAGTAAGAAGTATTTCCATACCAATCTTCAGTAAAAACTACTAATTCGTAGAAAAAACGTTGAAAATTTAATTCATAAAGAATTTTTTCTTACTAATTTCCTTTGTTACGATTTTACATTTTAAATTAGTAATTTTTTATCAAAGACT
The DNA here is from genome assembly GCA_932178445.1 of Andricus quercusramuli. Classification (NCBI taxonomy): domain Eukaryota; kingdom Metazoa; phylum Arthropoda; class Insecta; order Hymenoptera; family Cynipidae; genus Andricus; species Andricus quercusramuli. The sequence goes on from CAKNXH010061334.1 coordinate 77,467, forward strand.
ATTATCAGAATGCTTACTATAAATTAATTGATAAAGGACTCCCCACTGTTGACATAGTAGACCTTCATACTAGTGCAGATTAGAAAATCGAATTAATTTTTTTTATTAATTTTTAAAAATAATATAAAAATATATATTTGGCCCTTAGAAATAGTAATTTTAACCATATCAGATTTTTGAAACGACCCTCTGCAATAATCGAATTTGCCCTCCTAAAATATCCATATTGAAATTCCGGGATAATCTAATCGACCATTCCGAGCTGATAGAATCGACTGTATTGAGATAATCAAAGCGGTGATCCGAGGTGTCCAAACCGACCCTTCACAATGACCAGGTTAACACTTTGAGAAAATCGAATCGACCATCTGAGACCATCGAGCGGTCTGTCTAGAGACAATCATATCGACCCTTTAGCATGATCGGGTCAGCTTTCTTGAGATGACCGATTCGACCGTCGGAAATGATCGAGTCAACACTTTGAGATCATCGATTTGAACCTCTTGTTTCAACCTTCTAGAGATAGTCGCTTTAGCCATATTCAAGGGCTGTCCTATAGTTGACCCTGCAATATGGCCGGTCTGCACATCTAGATGGCCAAACAGACCTTCCATTTTTCTCCGTGTACTTGAAAATGACACGCAACAAATATTCACTTCTGTTTTTTCTGTGTAATTTTAAATAATGATGAAACTTTTAGGAATTATTACTTACTTCACTGATAACAACTTTTACTATTAGAAAAAAAATTGCAGAATACTTGTCCTATAATTAAAAAATTGGAAAATCGATAAACTCTTGTAGGAGGAAAATCTGTGGTAACTTATTTTTTATATTTAATGTTTTCTTAAACACACATTTTTAACATAATAACTAACATATAACGAAGTTTTTACATTATTTAGCTTTTATCACATAAATTATTAGGAATTTCGAGAAAAAAAAACTGTCAAGAGAATAAAGACTTGCCAAACAGTTGTGAGATTTAGGTCCCAGCCATTTTACCCACTTCCATGATTTAATAGATTTTTAAAAATAATACTACGATAAAGTATTTACATTGAAGTGGTTTTGAGCAAAGTTTGAAAATGTTGGTTGCTTTTGTATATAAATCAGAAATTTAAAAATAGCTAAAATTTCCACTTGGGAACATGTCCCCAAATACAAATTCGCATACAAAAATGGTAAATTGAAATTATGCATACACTGACAAATAGAGCAGGGAAAACATATTTATGAGTATTTGTAACGGTTTTTACTTCCAGAATAAATATTTTTTTAATAATTTCGAAATTTGATATTCCACCCGATTCCGCTTCGTATGTATTCAGATTTGAGCTCCACTCGCCTCGTTTAAACTGTCAAAACTGAACGAAATTAAGATCAAAATTGATCAGAGAAAAGGACTATTTATTCAAATTTATCAATAATCATCTTCCTGAAAATGATTTACTCACCTTAAAATTAATTTTTTTTAATAAATAATAATGACTTAATTATTATTTATTTTAATTTAATTAAATATATTATTATACTTTGTAAAGGGTTCTGAAAGTCATTCAATGCGTTTTTAGGTAATAAAACATGTTTAAATTTAGACAAATCCGCTCATATTAAAAGAAAACACAAACAAACATTATTATCGTTTATTATCTTCATTATAAATATCATCCTTGATCTCTGACACGATATTTTCGTTGAATTTTTTATTTCAAAAAAAGTCAAGTCCAAACTTCACAACTCTTGGGCGATGACCCTTGAAATATATTTAAAAATTGTATAAGTTTTGAAGAGATTAAAAATATTTTAAACACTTGAAAGATTTTCGAAAATTCATAAAATATTGCTTCCTCATAGAGAAAGCTTTGTAATGGTAATAATTTTGAAAAAATTTAATTTATTTAATTAAACGTTCCACAATTTGAAAATTTCGATAACACAAAAAACACGATAACTTGAACACGGTTGCAGATAAATTGATGACATTTTGAGGGCCTATTTTCAACACTAATATCTTGAAACTGACCAAAGCATTTGTAAAAATATTCATTACATTTTTCTTCACTTTATATTATTTTAATACTCGGTTTTTTTAAAGTAAAACTTTTTTCATTTACATAATTCAAAGTGGATGCAATAATATAACAGATTTTTTGCTTGAAGACGAATCGATTGATCTATAATATTGATACATTTTATCAAAGAGTAAGGAAGTTATGGTTATTTATATATTTTGAAAAATCGATTTTTATAGTAAAAATGTTCTCACTCACATAATTGAGGATTGATGCAAGAATAAAAAAGATTCATTGGTTCGAGACGAATCGATTTACTTCTAATAGGGTAAGAGCACCAGTTATTGGCACCTTAAGAGGAAATTTAGACTTTAGGAAATAAATACACACATAAAATATTGAATTCTGAAATAGTGATAATTGTACCGGCACTCCAAATTTTATGCAGAATACACTGGAATGTTGAATTATTATTCAAAGTTGAAAAAAACTTGAAAAATTATTAAAAATAAGCTTGTAGTCCCAAAATTTTAGTGCTTGGCACTGCTAACCCCAGTTATTGGCACCCCTCGTCACCAGTGATTGGCACTACACTCACATAACCTCTTCAAACTTCTGTAATTGCGTTAAAACATTGATAAAAACAAATTTATAATAACATGAATTCCTGCGTATCATTTAAAACATTGTACGACAATATTATTAAACACAATATGTATAAAGATAATAAAATTCTATTTATAATTTAAATAAAACCAATATTTTCCTGTATCTCGAGGTCTAAAAAGAATAATAAATTAAATGAACAGAACTTTGGAGGTTACGATGACCGGTATCCCGGTATTAAAATGACAGCTTCATTTATTATAATTGTTAGCTACTTTTTCGTCTACCTGGTAAAGACTTTTGTTGTTCCGGCACTTTTAACACTTCATTTTATTAGAAATACGTGAAATGGCTCATGTCAACACAAGGTCTTGAGATTACATAACCTCACTTTTTTCCGGCGAGGCAGGGGTGCCAATGAATGAAATCATTCCCGAATTGCATGGTCTGGTCATTGGCACTGGGGCGCCAAAGACTAGAGACCATACTTTTTCTATTCATTTCCATTGGCACCCCCCTAAAATTAATTAATAAATTATTGCCGAGGTTCATTCCTTATTTTGATTATATTGCAAGTATTTCTTTTCAATATTCACAAAAATTGGAACAGATTTACTTGTTCACAACGTTGTTTGAACAAAATTAAAAAATGTTGTCAGCTAAAAATTTTCTTTAGAAAACCGGATAAATTCTTGGCACCCTAAGAACTGAAGTGAATTCATTATTTTATAACTAAATTTGACATTATTTTGTATGAATTATATATGTCGGTACACGCAGAAATAATGGTAGAATTAAAATAATACCATCAAAATACGATAAATGTTTGCATTTTCTTAAAATTTAACAAAAATGAGAGAGGGTGCCAATAACTGGCGCAGTGCCAACCACTAGTGCTCTTACCCTATGAATAGATATTATATAAGAGTAAGGAAGTGATGGTCACTTATAATATTTGATAAATCGATTTTTATACTTGAGCTTTTTTCATTAACATAATCCAAAATTGATGCAAGAACAGACTAGATTTCTTGATCTGAAACAAATCGATTGAACTATAATATTAATACATTCTCTTGAAGAGTGAGGAAGTTATGGACATTTATATAATTTTAAAAATCTGCTTGAATCAGAAAAACTTTTTGCATTGTCATAATTCAACATTCATACAAGAATAGAAAAGACTGCTTGATTCGAGACGCTTTTATTGCCCTATTTGTATTTTTTTTATTTTGACTTCCTCTATGAGAAAGCAAACATATTTGCTAATTAATTAAAATGAAGCTAAGTGCTCATCAAATGAGCACCATAAAATTGTAAATACAAACAAAGCGGTAACACTCGAGATCGAATTGACAGCTATTTTTAAATTTTTTCCAAACTTCGAGCAGCACTAAATATCTTTTAAACTAGCTTGGATTTTTGCTAACATTTTGTAAAATCCTGTAAAATGAAAAAACATTCTTCAAAATTCTCTAGATAATTTTTCGACTTCTGAAATTTTCAAAAATCTTTCTGAATTTACTCAAAAATCCTGGGAAAATTATATTTTTATAACCTTAAAAACAATAAATAGACTTACAAAAGTAGTTATTCAGCAACTTTATTATGTATTGAAAATTATTTTTCCCTTCAAATTATAATGTCTTTTTTGCTATAAAAGTTCAACTACTGGATTAAAAAATAACATTTTTGTTGAAATTTTGATTTGAAGAATTAAAATTTTGAGGGATGAATTCATATACGGGATAATTAAAATTGCATAAATTGACATTAGAAAACTGTAGAAAATCTAAAAAAAGAGATGTTTCACGAGGCACCCTAGTACACAATTAAGCTATTAAAGGTCCCCTCTTTAACTTATTTCTTGATTCTTCACACAATCTTATCATACACGTGAATCTACATAATATTCTACTTCGATTTTTAAATCAAGACTCTAATTAACTGTCGCACGCCAAGAACAATAATCCAAGGTCTTAGTCATTTTTATTTTTCATTTCTATTTTCGTAGCGAAAAAATTGGAAATAGAAATATAAAAAGGAAAATTATTAGCTTTCTTTGAGGTTGAACGTATTTATTTTCTGCAGACGGTGCGTATACTCGACTGTAAGTAGTAAAACTGCTTTCATTGATCCATTATCCAATAGAAACAATAGAGAGAACAGTGTGCTGCATTATATAATTTCGTTTCCTCTTCCAATTTTATATTAGTTCGCTTTTAAAGAAAAAAATACATCTGAGGTATATTAACAAAAGCTGTCATCACAATTATCTTAAAACTTTCCCGAACTAGATCCCATTTTCTAGAATTTCAGTTCCATTAGATATGAAAAGTTTACTTTGAAGAAAGACTCTCCTCTTAGAGAAAATAAATAGGTTTCATTAAATGAAATCTAGGTAAGGGAGATAACCCTACAGTAGATAATGATCATACAGTAGATAATAGTTAATTAAAATTACCAATGCATCTTAAATAATTAATTTAATGTAATAGTTCAGACACGAAACCTGTTGATATATTAACAATATGATTGATTATTTGAGTTGTGTTTGTGCTTATAATTAAGTATTATCTACTGCAGGGGGGTCTCCCCTAATCAAAAAATGGATTTATGTAGATAAAATGCAAAAGTAAGTATAATATAATGAAGAATTGATGGTATGATAATCATGATCATCGCAAAATCGCAATTTCAAAATTCCCTGACATTTCCTGATTTATCCCTGACCAAATATTATTTTCCCTGACCGTTATAAATTTTTCTTTCAGGTGTAAAAATAACCTTACACCTGGGACATGTTTGCTTCTGAAGTTTTTTTTTCTAAATTTATCTTAAACCCTTTTCTTAAATTCTTTCAAAGAAAAAATCATTTAAAGGCACCATATTGAATTCAATGTGAAACGCTGAAGATTGAACGTCGTAATGCATAAGTTCAGTTTTCAAGCTAAAAAGGCGAATGTTTTAGAAAAAAGTTGAATTTTAATCCTGAACGGATGAGTTTTCAACCGAGACTTTTTCTACTAAAAAATAAGAATTATAAATCCAAAAGGACATTTTCTTATCCAAAAAGGCGAATTTTCAACAAAATAGTTGAATTTTCAGGCAAAAAATATGACTTGTTAACAAATTAGTTGAATGAAATGAATTTTTAACTAAAATAAGGAATTTTTAACCAACAAAATCAATTTTTAACAATTTAGTTCAACTTTCTGACAAGCCGTTAAATTTTCAATAAAAAATATGAATTCTCAACAAAAAATGTATTATTTTATATCTCAACAAAAAATACTTTAATTTTCAATCAAGAATGTAATTGTTGATATTTCCAACAAAAAAGACACATTTTCAATAGAATAGTTGAATCCTCAATCAAAAAAGATTATTAATTTTCGAACAAACTGCATTTTTAACCAAAAAATATTAACTTTGTATCAAATAGTTGAATTTTCAACCAAAACATGAATTCTCATCCGTGAAGATGACAAATTATAAACAAAGTATACGAATTTTTAATAATAAAAGATGAATTTTAAACCAAGAAGATTAATTTATGGATTAATTTTTTACGAAAAAGACAAATTTTCTACAAAATACATGAATTTTCAAATAAATAGTTAAATTTTCTACTGAAGAAAGTAAAACTGTCAATCAAAAATGGAGCAGTAAATTTTTCAGTTAATAACATTAATTTTCAAACAAAATAAAAACGAATTCTTCACATAATAGTTAAACTTTTAAACACAAAGATGACTTTTCAACTAAAATTACGATTTAAAAAATTAATTTTGAACAAAGTAGTTCAAATTTTAATCAAGTAGTTGAATTTGTAACGAAAAAAGATGAATTTTCGACGAAAACTGTAATAATTTATATTTCATAAAAAAGGATAAATTTTCAACTTCTCGGATAAAATAGATTATTAATTGAGTAAAATTGTTCTGTGGCATCTTTGGTCTAATATTTTTCTTTATTTTCTCAAATTCGAGCTAAACTTCAGCTATGGAACAGAGCCCTCCTCAGACATTGTTTCGTTGCTGGTGATGATGGATTTTTGGTTATTTTGTTAAAATTATTCATAATTAGGACTAATGTAAACATCTAATCTAAAGCTAAATCTGAAACTAATTCGATCATCGAGAATCGTGAGCATCTATAAATAATTCTAAATTAATTAGTTCTAATTAGAACTAATTTTAACAACATGGCTGAAAATCCATCAACATCAACACCAGCAACGAGAACATCAACGCCGGAGAATGACTCTATTTCAGAGCTAAAACTTAGCGCAATTTTTAAAAAATAAAGTAAAGGATTAGACCAGAGAGGCCAAGGAGGACTTTTACTTATTTATTGAAGTTGTCGCGGAGCGATTAGCCTAATTATTCATTTTCAGCCAAATATTTCATAAGAGGAAATTCCTACCATAAGAGTTAAACTTTCAACAAAAAAAAACATTTAAGCAAAAAAAAAGATGAACTTCAACCAAAAAGACTAATTTTCTATCAAAAAAGACAAATTTTTAACCAAGTACGTTAATTTTTTAACCAGATACTTGAATTTTTAACTGAAAAAGATCAATCTTCAACCAAGAAAATGGAATAGTTGATATTTCAAGCAAAACAGATTTTAATTTTAAATAAAAAAATGTTGAATGCAACCAAAAAAGATGATTACTCAATGAATTCTCTAGAAAACGAATACACTTTCAACTCGTATAAATATTTTTTTTTTCATTTCTAATCTTATTTTTTACGATTGTAACCGAAAATATACATCCTAGCGTAAAGAGGTTCTTAGCAAATTTTGCAGATATAATCTAGACGAAAAATGGTTGTCTATTAATTTTTCTTCATACCTTCTGTCATATTACAAAACATTTGATTTATTTTATTTTTAATGTTATTTTTCGCGATAAGAACAAAAGCCACTTATTCTATTAAAAAACAATTAATAACAAATTTGTGGCTCTTTTTTTGGTGAACAGCTTTTGCCTATTTATTTTTTTCGTAGCTTGTGTCGTTTCTCTAAAAATTCAGTTTTTTATTTTTAATGTTGTTTTTCAATAAATAAAACAAAAAATACGCCTACCAAAATGTAATTAACAAATTTGTAGATAATTTTTGGGAGCAAGCTTTTTGTCTTATCATCTTCTTCCGTGTACTGCATAGTTAGACCACAAAATAAAATTTTTGACTTTCTAATTATTCTTCGGGCGATCAAAATTTGAATTTTCGAATTAAAAAAAAATGTGATAATCTTGTAGGGCTTCTAGAAAGCACCGTTTTTCTTCTCTTGACTGTTTTATATCGCGCTTTGTTTGGCGTAAAATTTTTAGTTCCTTTTTCAAATTTTGAAAATGCTATATAACTCCGATAAATTTCTGTTTATCGAAAAATGTCGTAGAGATACATTTTTCGACTTTCCGAGCACTACGAACAGCCGTACATAGATTTTTAAAATTTTTTAAATAAAATGGTCTCAAAATTTTGAAAATGCTCTATCCTTTTGGATTTTTATTCAAAATAGCTGGCTAATGAACTTGACCCTCAGTTTCCAACACTAAAAGAATATACGAAAGGCCATTTTGATAGATTAATTTTTTTAAAGTTATTGTGCATAAAAAACTGTTTGTTGGATTCAGAGGGTCTCAAACTGAGGACATTTCAGAAAAACGGGGGAGAGGGTAAATTTTACCTACATAAATTTAATACCTTCTCTGATGAGAATGTAAGAAGATGAATTCTCAACGAAAAATATAATAGTTACATTTTCAACTAAAAACTATTCTGATCCCAAGATATAATAGCAAAGCTTTTATAAAAAAAGAATTAACTCTATGCAAAAAGTAATTGAAATTTCGTATTGGGTTCTACCAATTCAATTTTCACTCAAGCGAGAAAGTTAAGTCAGGACACTAGTCATACATAATTTTATAAACTTCAACTTTAGTTTATAGAAAACTCCCGAACTCTTCTATGTCTTACCAACCACTCCTTGACTTTTCCTGATTTTTCAGAATTCCCTGACCGTAGCTACCCTGATAAATAACGTAAAGTGAATCTAATCATAGTTAATAATTCAGAAATCGTCACTTAACTACCTCTTCTGGAATTTCCAGCATATTTACATATGCCTTAGAGCCGACTCATTGAATGATTACTCAACCAAAATAGCACCATCACTATTCATTGTGAGCTAGTAAAATGATTAATTAGATTAAATTACTGGACAATAAGAAAAATAAAATTATCATGAAAGCATTGAAGGAAACCAAATTCGGTAGATTGAAATCTTCCCGGAACTTAACAATGGCTAATTGGGAATTTAGGTATCAAAGCAATGTCTATTTCAGAATTGTGGGCTGCAAATCATCGAGGAAATGCATATCTTACAAACCACGATCTGCATTTCGTAGTCGTGACACTACCCGATTCGGGTAGTGTTTCTAGGTGGATTATTTACCACTAGTGTAGTGTGGGCTCACCACACCCACGACGGGCCAACAGCACGCAGTATTCCCGAACGGTCACCCATCCAAGTACTAACCGCGCCCAGCACTGCTTAACTTCAGTGATCTTACGAGAACTGGTGTTTTCAGCGTGGTATCGTGGTATTTTTTAATTGATTTAAATAAATAGTTATTTTGGCTAACCACTAAGCATTAGGGTGGTCCAAAAATGAATTGGACCAAATTCATTTCAAATCAGGCAGGTTCTACACTTCAAGTTTCAGAAACTCGGGTGGATGAAATATCTTGTTTTTAGAGGAAATTACGTGATACGTATTTTTCTGATTTGCGGAAAAAATGTATACAAAGTTATGCCTATTTGAATTTTCTGCTTCGTTTTTCAAGAAAACGCTAGTTTTTTCTTTAAAACTATCAATTTTATCTGAGTTGAGATATGTATCGTCTTTTTTCTGATTCTAATAGCGTCTGTCCTCTTCTCTCAGGAAGCACTTCTATTTTTTGTAAATTTTTTTTTAAATTTGTTCATTCATAAGAAAACATATTACGAGAATTATGGAAGCTGAATAACTTCTGTGGCCAGGAGAATTATTTTCATAATATTGAATTTCCTGATTTTTCTCGCAAAGAACGACCGATACGAAAAACTGTTAAAATGAAATTTTGCACGTCTAAAAAGTTCTATGAAGAATAACTCTTGCTTGTATGCGATATCTTGCATGGTTTACGAGAAAAATTACAAAATTAAATTTCCAGAACAAAAAATTCTTCCGGCCTCAAAAATATTTTAGCACGCCTAAAGCTCAGAGGATGCTTTTCTTTTATTAGCAGAAACTAATCATTGTGAAAGTACCAAAACAACAAAAAATTGGCAAAAAATGTGGGTTAGTTGTGCGAAAATTGACTTCCATTGTTTTCGGAAAGACTGCCATCATTTTTTTAATTTTTAACCTTATTCAAATCGTCTGGAGAATTTTGAAAGAAGATGATAAACGCCATCAAAATCAGAAAGCAAAGAATATGTATCTTAATTAAGTCGAATTTATAAGGGTTTAAATAAAAAATTTGGGTTTATTAAAAACAAAGCAATGATCTTCCAATTCGGTTCATTTTTTCGAAATTTTGATTTTAGCAGGTGCAACCGGGCAGTCGAAATTTCCCATACATAATAAATGGGAAACAGTCACTTTTTGGGGTTTTTGGAAAAACTTCTGTGAAGTTGGGAAAATTTCATGGGAAAGATATAGGACTTGTAGAGGACTTTTCAACGAAGAATTCTATGTATCAATCACATGGGTATGACACCCTTTACACAGGCCCACTGTGCCCCGAAAAGTGCCCCTATATCCAAAAATGTCAATTCTGCATGAAGTCTATAATTCTGAGCTCGCCTTTGAGCATTTTATTCTTGTTCTTTTTGCCAAAAATTATTATTCTTGGTCTATTGGGATAAGTACAAATTTTAAAAAGAAATTTTGAATTATTTAAAAAATTTCAATTTGTTCAAATAATTGTTATTTCTCAAAAACTCGGTTTTCTTCTAACAAAATCAAAATCATGGTTTCCTTTTTATATATTTCATGCGTTTTCGATGCCTGAGCTTTATTGTTTAACAAAGGCTCAGATGCTTGAACAAATTCCATTTGTTTATATAATTGTTTTTTCTTGAAAATTCAGCTTTTTTATAACAGAATCGAAGTCAAAGTTACCTTTTTTAGATTTTCTGCATTGTTGTTATCTCGACTTTATTATTTAACAACAACAAAATTGTTAGTTTTTTTTTCAAAAAGTCGACTTTTTCTAACAGAATCATAACAAAGGTTGCCTTTCAAGATACTTTATACGTTTCCGATACCTTACTTTATTATTCGACACTTATTTGTTTAAACAAATAAAGTTTGTTTGAAAATTATTTTTTCAAGAAATTTGGGATTTTCTCTTTTCTGTGAAAATATTACAAAGTACAAATTTTTGTACATAAGTTCATTTCTTTCTTATAAAATGTTACACTATGTTGGTATCAGCATATGTTCTGTATGACAGTGTTGTTTTGCTGCTGCCAGGATGTTTTCCCTGTATGAGTAATTGTTTGAACAATTAAAAAATATAAACACTGAATCGTATTGACTTCGAAAATGAGTATTTATGGCCACGAATCATTATTCGTTCCTGAATTTCCGGTAAAAATTCTTCATACTACAAGAATTGGTTAAATAATAAAGCTAAAATAAAATTCATATTTTCAACAATCACTAGTTGAAAGGTGGCAGTAAAAAGCTAAACAATGAACATTTTTCCAAAAATGGGTTTATTGCATAAAACATTCTTTAAAAAACCAAATACACGTTGTGATAAAAAGATTGGTTCAAATCCTCATTTTTTAGTATAGGTAATACAAAAATTTTAATTCAAATCTTCCCTTCACAATATTTTTTGAAATTATTATCATTTATTGAAAAAAGCGAAACTTCTTTTTATATTCCTTTCAACGAATAATCGTCTATCTCAATGCCATACAAACGCACTAAATATAATTTTCTCGGAACAGAATAAATTATTTATATCAAACATTTGTTATTCTTGATGAGCTTTCCCATATCTTGGGTTCAAGGTTTTATTTTTGTGAAAAATTAAAATTTCGATTTTCGATCTCTACCGAAAACCGATTTTCAAAACCTGTGAAATTGTAACCTGAAAATTCTTGGTCGATTTACTCGGAACTGATTCATTTTTTTAGGTCTAGACTCAGAAACTCAATATCTGAGCAATAAGTTTTTATTATTTATTTAAATTAAAGATTACATAACGCATGACGTTTTCTAATCAAATTTTTTGGGCTTGAATCAGCAACACGTTATCCAGGAAGTGGACTCCTGTCTCATCTTTAAATGGTGATTTCGATTTTACAGAATGTTTTTTCGCTCTCCTGAAAAATTCCGATTTTGTTGGTTATTCTGTACTGACACTATTCAGATGTAATATGTATAACAGAAAAGAGAGGAAATTCCCAAACTTCCATTAAAAATATTGTTTAAACAAATAAGGGTTTGTTGAATAATAAAAATAAAGTATCGAAAACATAAAGTATATTTATTGAAAGGAATGTGTTTAAATAAATGATCATTTGTTAAATAATAAAGGTGAGGTATGAAAAACGTATAAAATGTATAAAAAGGCAATCTTGATTTTGATTGACTTAGAAAAAAGCAGTCTTTTTTCAGAAAGAATTATTCAAATAAATGGAATTCGCGTTTTGTTTATATTTCTTTTTTGTGTGGATTTTGTGCAGAATTAACACTTTTGGATTTAGAAGTATTTTTTTGACGTATAGAATTTTTCGCTGGAAAGTCCTATACAAGTCCTGTAACTTTCCCGTAACATTTTTCCAATCCGAATTGAGGGGATTGTTGCCTTGTATAAAAGTGATTCTGAACAACCCTACTAAGCATATTTTCACTATTTTCAATAGTTTCAGTGATTGAAGATGTTTTTCTAGTATTTCGCAATACTTCGATATCAATTTTTCAATTAGCGCAAAATAAAAATTCAACTATAAGGTAAACGTCTCAGTAAAATCGTGATCTTAGTCCCAGTAATCGTGATTCCAATTTTCTTGATTTTTATTTTCTTTCAATGAATATATAATTTCTATTTTCTATTATAAAATGCTTAAAATAATTGAGTTTTATAATTAAATCGAGCATTAAATGTTACTTTTAACACCTTTTTGTAACAATATATTCAAAATATAACCAAGTTTCACGATTACTGGGAAATTTACCTTAATGGAGGAAATCCGGCGAATTTCTCAAACAATGTATCAGATTCACGTGAAATGATAATAATAATGATAACTGAATTAGTACTCAGTACTGTTTCAATCAGGGATCGGAGATTATCGGAGAGTCGCTGCGGTAGGACAGAATATTTTCAATTACACGTGCACACAATGTCAACCACCATCGAGAATTCATGCTCCCTCAATTGTTCGAGAACCCAGCTTGACATATAAACATATATTTGATTTAGAAATCCTTCAATCAAATACCAACGGGAATTACCCTTTCTTCTCATGGACTGTAATTAAATCGAAATGTCTACCTTTTCGGAATTTTCTGCGAGACTAACCCCTTTTCCAGCTCATTCAGGGCTAACTTTACGGATAATTTTGCAATACTAGCCGTAGTCAGTAACTAACTGAAGTCATTTATTTCATATACTTTATATTTGATACATTGAAGTATAGTAAAAATCCCGAATTTTCGAATTTATTGTATTCTCTCTTAAAATGAAACAGTGAAATCTCACTGCTTAGAAGAGCCAGAACTCTGTCATTGATGATCAGTGAGATTTTACTGGTTCACTCAGCGAAATTCCATCACTGGTCAGCTGATTAGGTTCGACACTCATCATTCATCACTTTCGTGCTTACCTCGTAAAAATTATCTTTTAAGAACAGCACTTTACTCTCACAACAATAAATGAGAGCTGGGCTGCAATAATATATTGCGCTTAACTGTGGGAAGGCCCATCATTACGTCAACGTCTCACGTCGATCAAAGTCAAACCCAACTGGCCAGGGGCCTCCCCACTTTCAATCGAAAGATATGTACCTTGTTGACAAGGATTATTACAGCCAGACCCCAAATATTTCTAACAATAAGACAAACACTAGTACACAATAAAGTTCGTTTCACTTGAGAAATGCAAAGACCCGAAAGGCGCACAGTAGGAAAAAAAATGACTTTTTTTTGTTCAAAACAACGTACTGCCCAAAAATATTGACTGATTTGGACAAACAAATTTTGAAAAAAGCTGATATGATTTTTAAGAGAGATGTCAAGCTTGATTTTTAAATCGATCAAGTTTCATAGATTAACATTAGTTAAAGATCTTCCAATATAATATAATGAAGAAAACAAAATTTGCTAAACAAATTATTCAATAAAATAATGTTTTCTATGACAGACCAAGGACTTGCATGTTGGTGGCGGAAGTGAGAACGTGGTTAGTGTCAGGTGGTGAGAGGATTTACGGAATTTGTGTGGTAGGTGTGAGTGGAGTGTAAGGGTGGAAGCGGAGGAGGTGAGTAGGGTTGTGTGGGGTGAATTGGGGAGATAAAAAGTAATATTGAGAGTGGGTGTGAGGCGGGATATAGCAAATTGGGAAAGTGAGGTTAGGTTAGCAAGGAATCGGGGGAATTTGTGGTCAGGAGTCTTGGGCCTGCGAGGGTCAAGGGTGGAGCTCGAAAATTTGGGGGGATGTTAAGTGAGGGAAAGGGGTGTCTGCAAGGGCTGTGAGGAATAGAAAAAAAAAAAAAAAAAAAAAAAAAAAGGGAAATAAAGAAAAATTTGGCGGCAATAGACAGCATTCTGCAGAGACATCTGGCGGTAGCAGAGGGTACTGCATGGAGAGGTCCCAGTTACCGGCGGCAAAGCGGGAGGTTGGTAGTGAGAGTACTGGTAGTGACGGTGACGGGGAGAAAATTTTCCACGTGCCACGACAGCCAACAGAGCGTGGCTCAGTGTCTAGTAGCGCGTCAGGGAGTGGGAGAAAGCGGGACAGTGGGAACGAAGGAAGAGAGAAGGTGAGGGAGAGAACATCGAGCGTAAGTGACGGGGAGGATCTCTTGAAAAGGAAAAGAGACAGCCAAGAGAGTCCGGACAAAAGCGTGGTAGAGAGTCCGTTTAAAAAAAGCGGGAGAACCAGTAGGACACCCCCCCAAAAAATGGGGGAAAATGTGGAGAAGGAGGCTCTCGGTATACTGATAAGCGAGATCAGGGGGCTGAGGGAGGAATTGAGAATTAGAGATGAGAAATGGGAAAAGGAGATGAAAGAGATGAGGGAGAGAGTAGGGTCGTTAGAGAGGGAAAGGAAAGAAAAAGAAATTAAAATAAAGCAGATGGAAGAGGAAAATAGGGTGTGGAAGGAAAGGACGGAAAAAAGGCTTGAGAAGATGGAGGGCAGGACGGAAATGGAAGGCGGAGGTGGGGGGAGCGAGATTAAAGGTATTTGGGAGAGGGTAGAAAATCTGATAGAAGAGAAAGTGGGAGAGCGTAGGAGTGAGAAGGAGGAGAGGGCGGATAGGGAAAGGTTAAGGGCAATGGAGTTGAGAATGGAGAGAAAAGAGAAGGCAGACAGGAGGAATAATATTGTAGTAAAAGGGTTGAAGCTAAAGAACGGGGAAGAAAGAGAGGGTGTGGAAGCGCTGCTACAGAGCATAGGGTGGGTCAAAGGCAGGGTAGGGAAAGTTAAGTTGGAGGGGAGAAAGGACAAGGAAGTGGCGGTTGTGGAGATGGAGAGCTGGGAAGAAAAGTTGGGGGTAATGAGAAATAAAAATAGGATACAGGATAGGAGAGTTTTCATCGATCACGATTTAACGAGAAAGGAAAGGGATTTGCAGAGAATGCTGAACGACAGGGCTAGAAGGGAGAAGAGTGAAGGGAGATCGGCGAAGGTAGGATATAGAAAAATAAAAATAGACGAGAAGATGTGGGTGTGGGATGAGGAGAAAGAGGTGTTGAAGGAGGTGCAGGGGAATTTGTTTCGTAGGCAGTAGGGGGGTGGGGGTAATGCAGGATAGAGGAGGATTGAAGGTGTTGTATTGGAACGTAGCAGGGATAAGGAAGAAGGATGAGGAGTTCTGGAGGTATGTACAAGAATTTGATGTTGTGGGACTGGTTGAGACGTGGGTAGAAAGAAAGGAATGGGAAAGAATAGAGCCAAAACTGCCAAGGGGGTACAAGTGGAGACTCCAGGAGGCGGTCAGAGTGAAGAAAAAAGGAAGGGCTAGTGGGGGAATTATAACGGGGGTTAGAGATGGATTAGAGGAAGAAGTTCATGGAGAGAAAGAGAGGGAGGGAGTGCAAATGAGGGAAGTAAAAATAGGAGGGATACCGTGTAAGTTTGTGACAGTGTACAATAAGGATGGGATGGAAAGAATTAAAGAAAGGGTGGAAGAATTGCTAGGCGAAAGAGAGGAGGGTATGGTGATACTGGGTGGGGATTTTAATGCGAGGATGGGAAGGGAAGGGGGCCTTTACAGGGAAGGGGAGAGCTTCAAAAGGAATTCGAAGGATAGGATAATAAATAAGGAGGGAGAGATTCTAAGGGACTGGATGGAGCATAGAGGGTGGGCAGTGGCGAATGGTATGGCTAAGGGGGACGAAGAGGGAGAATACACGTATGTAAGTAAGGTGGGGGTATCGGTGATAGACTACGTGGTAATGAATATGCAAGGATGGGAGGAGACGGAAAAATTCGCAGTAGAGGGGAGGGTGGAATCAGACCATCAGCCATTAATTTTGTGGATAAGAGGTGAGGGTGGAGGAAGACAAGGCGGGGAAGAAGTCTCGATAGGGGAGAGGGTGACCTGGACGAGGGAGGCGATAGAGAAGTATCAGGAGCGGCTAGGAAAGGTACGCTTTAGAGGGGAGTCTGTGGAAGAGATATGGGAGGATCTGAAAGAGAACGTGAAAGGGTGTGTGCAAAAGAAGGTATTCAGAAAGAAGAAGAAAGTAATGGTGAAGCCATGGTGGGATAGGGAATGTAAAAAGATGAAAAGGAAGGTGAAGAGGAAGTACAAGAAGTGGAAAGAGGGTAATGCGAGAAGGGAGGAGTACGTAGAAACGAGGAAGGGGTTTAGATTGATGTGTAAGAAGAAAGAACAGGAAAAGGAGAAAGAGCTGGAAGAGGAGTTAGCAAATGTTAAGACGGAGGGGGACGTCTGGAAGATAATAAATAGGTTTAGGAAGCGCAGGGTGGGGGTCAGCGAGAAGATAGGGAGTGAGGAGTGGAGGGAATTTTTTAAAGAATCGTTCCAGGGCTCAGATTCAAGGAAGACGGATGGGGGAAGTAGAAGAACGGGGGAGGCAGAGATTGAGGAGTTGAATGACGAGGAGATAGAGAAGCAGATAAGGAAGTTGAAAAGGTCAAAAGCAGCAGGGCTGGATGGGGTAGAGAACGAAGCATGGCTGTTTAGTACACAAGAGGTTAGGGAGAGGCTGAAGGAGGTAGTGAAGAAAGTTTGGAGGGGTGAGGGATTCCCAGGAGGGTGGAGAGAAGGCTTAATAGTGCCACTGTATAAGAAAGGGGATAGAGATATGCAGGAAAATTATAGAGGGATTACGCTAATGAATACGGCGTATAAAGTATATGCGATGGTGGTGGCAGAGAGACTGCGGAAGGATGTTGAGGGGAAAGGAATATTGCCGGAGACGCAGGCGGGATTTAGGGCGGGAAGGAGTACTATCGACAATATTTACGTGCTGCAGCACGTGGTAGATAGAGAATTAGCGAAGAAAGGGGCGAGAGTGTACGCGTTTTTTGTGGATCTCAAAGGCGCGTTTCCATCGGTGGATAGGGGGAGGTTGTGGGAGGCGATGGAGGATAGGGGAGTAGAGAGGGGCCTAATTGAAAGGGTAAGGGAGATATATGAAGAGACAAAAGACAAGGTAAGAGGAGGGGAGGGGATTTCGGAGGGATTCTGGATGGATAGGGGGTTAAGGCAAGGGAGTCCACTTAGCCCAACGCTTTTTGCGATTTTAATTGCGGATATGGAAAGTAAGCTGGAGGCCGGGGTGGTAGGAGGAGTCAGGATAGGAGGGGTTAGAATTTGGTCACTAGCGTATGCAGATGACATAGTGTTGCTGGCAAGCAGCGAGGAGGCCTTAAAGGAGATGATTAAGAGGTTGAGAAGATACCTGGATAAAAAGGGGTTAGAGCTGAATGTGGAAAAGTCCAAGGTTATGGTGTTCAGAAAAGGAGGGGGAAGGGATAAGGGAAGGGAGTGGAAGTGGAAGGGAAAGGAGGTGCAGGAGGTGAAAGAGTTTGTGTACTTGGGCTTCGTGTTTCGAAGGAATGGTGGAGTGGATGGTCACATAAAAGAGAGAGTGAGGAGGGCAAATGTAGTGATGAGGCAGGTGTGGGGGTTGGGAAAGAAGTTATTCGCAGATGATTTTGGAAGGAGAATGAAATTGTTTGATTCACTAGTGATGAGTGTGCTATTGTATGGGGTAGAAGTGTGGGGGTGGAAGGAAAGTGAAGAGGTTAATATAACGCAGGAGAGGTATGTAAAGTGGACCCTGGGGTTGGCAAGGAACACGCCTAATTATATTGTCAGGAGGGAGACGGGGAGAGCGAGTGTAGGAATTCTAGCAGGGAGCCGGGCGTGTAAATATGAGGAGAAATTTTTGGAAGAGGGGGGAAGTAGGCTAGTTAGGGCGTGTTGGTGGGAAAAGGAGAACAAGGGAGGGGGTGGGAAGATGGAGGCTGAGAGGGAAAGGTATTTTAGAATGAATGGACTGCAGATGGATGAAGTGAGAAGGATGCACGAGGAAGGAAGGAAGGTTTATGACGTGGTTAAGCAAAACGGCATGGAGAGAGAGAAGACAGAAGGGGAAGAGAGAATAAGAGAGTCAAGATTCAACGGGAACTATGTGTGGATTATGCCAAGTGCAAGAGCGCAATATTTATGTGAGAAAGGAGAGAAAGGAAGTCAGGAGCTTATAGCGAGGATGAGGTGTGGGTGCATGGAGGGCTTCAATAGGTTCTGGCTCTCGCGAGAGAAGAGGATGTGTGAACTGTGTGGAAAGGGGGATGCAAGAGTGGAGCACTGGTTGGAGGAGTGCGTGGAGGTGGAAAGAAGTGAGATAAGCATGGAGGTATTGTTGCATGAAAAGGGGGAAAAAAGGGCAGTAGCATGGGTGAAGGGAGTGTTGGGTAAGATGGAGATGAAGAGAAGGAAGGAGGAAGAGGAGTGGAGAAGGAAAGATTGTAAATAGGAGAGAAAGTAGATATAAGTAACATGTAAATATTGTAAATAGTAGATAAGTAGTAGGTATTAGAGCGATAACAGAGGTTGGCAAGCGAGGCAATGCGAAAAAGTAGGGATATGCGAGCGAGGCGAAGCGAGGAAGGCAAGGCGATACGAGCGTGCGGCTTAGAGATAAGGAATGGAAGGATGTTACTTTTTAAGGGTTAGTTTTAAGAAAATTCTGTAAAAAATGGATGTGTAAGCAAGTCAATTTTTTAAGGCCAGCAGGCTGAAAAATAAACGTTTATCTATCTAATGTTTTCTATGATGTTCCATAATTTTAGGTTTCTTCAAGTTATATTGCAAGAAATTTTGTTATAAACAACATAATAATGAAGAAAGTTCTTCTTGAGATTATTATTGTTAATATTATGAACAAATACATTAATCCGAGAATTTCGACAGAAAAATTGGATTTTTTCGATGTAAATATTTTTAATTAGCATCTTTATGATAATTTTAGCATAATTCATAATTTTTATATTAATCTTATGATTTTTCAAACAAATTTAATAAACGAATGCATTATTCAAGCATTTGTCGGCAGAAAAATTCGTTTTTTTTCAATACCAATCCTTTCAGTTCGGAACTTCATGATAATTTCAGCAACATTCATAATTCATTGATAAATTTTATGATTTTTTCAAACAAATGCATTATTAAGGCATTTTTCGAAGGAAAAATTCCTTTTTTTTCGATGTCAACTTTTTTAATTAAGAACTTCATGATACTTTCAGCAAAATTCATAATTTTTCATAAATTTATGGATTTTTTAAACAAATTTTATATACAAATGCATTATTGGGACATCTGTCAACACAAAATTCTTTTTTTTCATCGATTTCACACTTTTTATTTGGGGCCTTGATCATAAATTCAGCAAAATTCACGATGAGATGATAAATTTAATGATTTTTTAAAACAAATTTAATAAACAAATTCATTATTCGGGCATCTGCGGAAGGAAAAATTATTTTTTTTTCGATGTCAGTCTTTTTAATAGGAAACTTCATGATAATTTCAGCAAAATTCATAATTAGTTCATAAACTTTATATTTTTCCATAAACAAATTTAATAAACAAATGTATCATTCGTTCATCCGTAGATGAAAGAATGGGGTTTGTTTCGATGTCAATCTTATTAATTGGGAATTTGTATTTGGGTATTTGTCGACGAAAAATTATTTTTTTCAATCTCAGTCCTTTCAGTATAAATTTCTCGGCATTTTTCCTTCGACAGAGGCTCCAATAATGCATTTGTTTATTAAATTTGTTTGAAAAATCATTCAACTGATTAAAAACTATATGAATTTTGCTGAAATTATCATGAAGTTCCTAATTCGAAAAGTGGACTTCGAAAAAAACGAATTTTTCTGTCGACAAATCCCCGAATAATGCATTTGTTCATGACATTTATTTAAAAAAATCATGAGATTATTCAGAAAATTGTAAATTTTGCTAAAACTATCATAAAGTTCCTGATTGAAAACATTAAAATCGAAAAAATCGAATTTTTCTGTTGAAAAATGCCTGTTTAATGAATTTATTTATTAAATTTGTTTATAATATTAACAATAATAATCTAAAAAAGAAATCTCTTCATCATTATGTTTATATGCAAATGTCTTGCAATATAAATTGAAGAAACGCAATATTATGGAAAATCGTAGAAAACATTCTTTCAACAAATCATTTGTTCATACATTCTGTTTTGTTTATTATATAATATTGGAACTTTTTCAACTAATTTTACTCTATGAAACTTAGATGATTTTAAAAATTTTCTTCTTATTGACGAGCACTAGAAACGTCAAGTGGAAAAAATTGCCATTTTTTCGTCATATTTGTTTATTTATAAAAAAATTGAAAGCCTGATTTGAAAATCAGGCTCGGCAACTATCTTAGAAATCTTATATGCTTTTTTTTCAAATTTGTTTGTACGAATCGGTCAATATTTGTGGTCTGTACGTTATTTTGAACCAAAAAAGTCATTTTTCCCCACTGTACGGCAACGCGCGTGTATCAGACGACTGGAGGTTCATGTCATGACCGCTTGGAGCGCAATATCACTGGGTGAATCTATTATTTGGCCTTACTGGATATTTTCAGTAACGCTATTTTAGTTGATTCACTTACTAGTTCACCCAGTCATAATCGGAAAATCACTTGCTCACCAGAGATAACTCAAAACACTGATTTAACCAGTGACAATTTCACTGGTTCAATTTAAGAGAGTTTAAATTTAAATGCTCCCAAATTTTATTCATACAATTTATAGAATATTAACCATTGTACAGGAAAACTAATATTGAAATTTAAACGATGAAGCATACCTTCATAACTTTTCCTGTGTAGCAAGTTATATAAACATTGGTTCATCAGTCATCAGTAAATTAAAATGTGAAATATGTAATCCATTGTTAAAAAATAATACAATCTAATAAAAATAATAAATGATAATAAAAATAATAAATGATAATAAAACTTATAACCTAGAATCTAGAAAAAAAAATAAAATTACAGAAATTTTTTTTTTTCAGAAATTGGTAAGATGCGATAGTGAGGAAAAATCAGTTGCAAAAGAAATGGTTAAAATCAATGTTTTTCGTCATTTTTACCATTTTTCCATTGAAGATAATGTTTTTTTGACACGAAATTACATCACCAGATATATTATTTTTAATTTTTATAATCAAAGGAAAAAATATTTTTTTCAGAGACTGATTTTTATCATGACAACTACCGTCTGTTAGGGACTCTGTGTAAATTTGATACGGTTAAATTGTTAATATGGGGTGGGGGTGAGGGGGAGATGTCCGATAATTCGTTACGTAATTTAAATACGGGCCCTTTTACCTGGTATGAGTTATCCATCATCTCGGAAAATCTTTCAGTAAAATATCATGACTGGAACGCAGTAAATGGCAAATTAAGGCCATCACATATCTTTCAGAAAACAAATTATCCAGTGAAAATATTATCTATTACCCCTTTCCTCACTTCCCCTAGTTTTCCACCCATCACTTTCCCCCTTCTCCTCCGTTCATTTCCGCTCACTTCCAAACCCCTCGTTCGTCATCACTTCATTTATTTCCCTTCCCTTAGTTTCCCCTCCCTTCACCACCCTCCCTTCCTTAACTTTCCCTCATTTCCCCTAATTCAGCAACCTTCATTTGCCCTCACTTCACATACTTCCCCTCCACTTATTTCCCCTACTTCCCCTCCCATAATTTCTTTTACTTACCTTACTTACCCTACTCCACCTCGCTTCCCCTCATTCCCTATACTTCTCATTTCATCATTTCTCCAATTTTCCCTACTCTTATTTCCCTGTAGCATCTCCTACTCCCCCTGCCCTCATTTCCACTCACTTACCCTTCTTCACCTCCCCTCATTTCCCATCACTTCCCCGTATTTCTCCATCCCTCGTTTCCCCTCACTCACTAAACAACCCCTCCCATCATTTCCCTCACATCTCTTATTTCTCGTCCCCTAATTTCGATCACTTCCCCTACTTACCTACCCCTTATTTCCCTATAACTTCGCCTACTTTCCCTTTCATTATTTCCCCTCGCATCCTGAGGCTACGAAACCCTAAAAAGAAAAATTTGGAACTTCATTCAAAAAAATTAGATGTAAACGTACTTCTTTATTGTCATCAGTCATCATCCAAAATGATCAGCATTCACGATTGAAATAAATAAATATATTCGAACGTTGAAGCTTGGCTAGTCGTCCTGAATTTTCAGGACGACTAGTCCGCCCCTTCTCCAACTCAAATTAGGTTTCAGCACATATAGTAATTTATAATTCATTTTAAGAAACTCGAAATTCCTAAATTAATACATATACTTACCTAGATTAGTTTATCAAACTACATTGCACTAAATTATTAACACTATATTGCACTCCCGAAAAGTAAAACGAGAAACCGTAAAAAAGTGATATGCAAAGTTAATTACGGTACATATCAGTCAAAAGTTTAAAAACCGGGGTATATGGGACGCGGAGGAAACAATGGTCAAAGCCGTCACCCAGTTCGAACTACCAAGAGGAATGAAAAAGGTGTTAAGTAAGTTTATTTTATATTAATTAGATTTTCATCTAAATCAGGGAATTCGTGACCTGGAAACGTGAAAGTCGCAAACCGTATGATACGTTTTAAGAAACTTTATAATTATGTCAAAATAATAATTGTATCTTTTAAAATTATATAATTATCAATTGCAAAATTATACATATAACTTATTAAATGATAATTATGGAATTATATATCAGTTTAATGTATTGTTGGTGATAAATTCAACATGAAAAAAGAACATAGCAACGAAAATAAAAATCAACACAAAACAAAAATAGAAATCAATCAATAATATAAAAAATACAGATCATTATAGTGACTGACGTGGAACAAAATGGTTAATGCCCATCCATCAGAAGATGGACTAAGCTTTCTTTCAAGCTTCTCACTCAAACTTTTTCTGTATTCATACACCGTTTCAAGCACACAATATTATTCAAAACCTTAGGAAATTTGCTTGGAAACCAGAAAATTTAAGGAAATATACATTAAATACTAAATTTCTACAACAATATTTCATCTGATTATTAAATAACGACAGAAATTTATAATACTGAAACGGTGTAGGCTGTAAATATGCAATGTACAATTTTAAAAGAAAACATCCTGTTCTAAATTAGTAGTGATTTATATAACGAGCTCAAAGTGGAATTTACTATGAACAGGGTGGCAGTTTTAATCGAGAAAAAAACTTCTCGGTCTTTCGGCCTAAACAAATTTTAATTCAGAAATTTTGAATTCAGAGGCGCAATAATGCTCTGATTCTCAATTACTTTAAATTTTGTTTAAAACTAAATACTTTTTAAATTAGGAGTTTAATTATTTTCATTTTAAGTGACTTCAAACAAATAATCGTCCAATTGTTATTTGTACATGAAAATTCAACATTGTCAATTACAAATTAATTTTTTTTTAATAGAACCAATAAAAATTGTAACGTTAAAAGTTTGAAAGCAGTTCAAAATTTTAACGATTCAAATATATTTAAAAAATACAGTTTTGAATTGTTTAGATTTGAATATTTTATTGGCAATTGCTCATTTTAAATGAACAGTCCAATATTGCTAAATATTAAAAAAAAAATCGTTTTACTTTAAAAGATTCAAATTCATTTTTTATGTTTTCAAGTCTTGGAAACGTAATTTTAAAATTCTTTAAATTGAAAATATACCCATAAAAATAAAGACCTAATATAAAAAAATTGTAAATAAAAGAATTAGGATTAGGCATTGTAAATTGAATGATTTTATAATTTAAAAAGTTAAAAATTAAGCTTAAGATTTGCAAAAAAGTTGAAACCTAACTTATCTTGAATGACTTCATATCCTATGATATAAAATTTAGTATATTTCAAGTGATAGTTTTTTTTTTTAAAATGGTAAGATTTGCGGTCTCCAAAAATTCTCGATTTCCCGATCCAGCGACCAGACTTTTTGATTCATTATAACAAATTAAAATTTATATTTAGAAACAAGTAAATAAACATATTAATATTTAATGAAATGTGAAGCTAAAAAATCTTTCCTTGAAATGAAAACAATATTCAATTCACGTTTAACATAGTTTACTTCAAAATAGCCAGACTCCAAAAAATTGAAATGTATGTGCGAATAAAATTTACAAATTCAGTAGGAAATGAAATAAGGAAGGACTAAGAAAAGCCTGGAGTATAATCTAGAAAAAATACAAAACGATTCTCCACTAGCTACATTAGAATAGCGATCACTATTCGATCCGAATTACAACCTGTTTCCGTGCCGGAATCATTTTTTTTTAATATAAAAATTTTCTAACATTATTTTTCGCAATTTAATGGAAAAACAAAACTGTTATGACTCAACAAATTTTTGACGCATGGACCCGTTTTCATGTTAGAGCGTTATAAAAAATTGAATTTGTATTAAAATTGACATACTTGCGGCTGCATATCTCGGCAACTATTGATCCTAAAATTTTCGAAAAAATTGAAAATAATTTTTCAGCATACTTGCTTTGCGAGAAAAAAGATTTCCGATGGGGCTAAAACTTCTGTTAAAATATTATTAACATGGACATTAATATCCTTAACATAACATTAACATATCCCTTTTTTGGTAATAACAATTTTTTTAAATAATTCGGAAATTTGATGCAGCTATTGTTTCTAGACGTGTTTTTAAAATTAAATATGAAACAAAAACTTTCTCTTTTATAAATTTTCTTTTAATTCCAATAATTTGATAACAATGGCCTTATGAACAATTAATTGCAAAATAATCTTTGGTCTGTTGCAACTACAATTTTAGAGCTAAGATTTTCGATTCTTTTTTCAATATTTACCTGGTATCTTGCTGATACTCTTTCTCTCTGTTACCACTCTGAAAACATCGTTCTTTTGTTAATAACAATTGTTATCAACAAAATCCTAGATTTGAAATAGAAAATCTACAAGCGATTAAGTTTTTGTTTCATATCTAATTTCAAAATCACGTTTAAAAACGAAAGCTATATCAAATATCCGTATTTGTTTATAAAAATTGTTATTAACAAAAAAAGTATTGAAATTTTTGCAAAGTATCAATAATATTTGTAATCAAGGTAATTTCCCCAAGATTGTTGACGAAAGTTGTAGCATTGACCTTGTACATGTACAATATACACAAAGTATTTTTTTAAGAAGTTCAAAAAATTGCGCACGTAGTTGCTAAAAAAGGACCATTTTTAACACTTAAGGTAAACGTCCCAGTAATCGTGATGCCAATTTTCATGCTTTTTATTTTATTTGAATGAATGTAATTTCTATTTGCTATTATAAAATGCTAAAAATAAATTAGTTTTATCATTAAATGTTACTTTCAACACATCTTTGTAACAATATATTCAAACTATAACCAAGCTTCACGATTACTGTGACCGTCACGATTACTGAGACATTTACCTTATATATTGAAAAATATTTTAGCTTCGTCGGAAAATTTTATTTTTTCTCGTAGAGTAAGTAGTGTCCTGAAAAATGATTTACATTTTTTTCGAAAATTTTCGGTTCAATAGTTGCCGAGATATGCAGCCGCAAGTATGTCAATTTTAATGAAAATTCAGTTGTTTATAACGCTCTAACTTGAAAACGGGTCTTTTCATGAAAAATTTTTTTAGGACAAAAAGTTTTTTTCTCCCATGAATTTTCCGAAAATAATTTTGGAAAAATAACCTTGTTATTCATAATCAGGGGACTTTTCCGAACTTTTTAAGCAAAATTCACTGCCTCGCAGTTTTAGTGCATACAGAAGTGTTTCTGGCTACTCGATTAAATGAGGAAACAAGAGGAATTTGAAAATCAACTTACCAGCGCAGCTCTCTCATGTCGTAGTGTTGGCAGCATTGTCTCTTCAGACCAGTCCCCAGAGATCCCTTCTCTTCTGCGAAGACCGGGGACTTTGCAGGGGCCACTCTTTCTCTGGATCCTTCTGTCCTTCAGAAAACAGCATGGAAAAGGATCAAATTATAATTTTTATGAAAGTAAATCAAAAGTTCTCAGGACTATAGTTGAATAAGGTCAAAAATTTCATGATGCAAGACAAAATAATATATTGTGCTACAAGTGCGGAAAGTAGGCACCTCCACGCGAGTGTGAAGTTTGCTGTACAAGGATCAAATTATGATTTTTATGAAGGTAAATCAAAAGTTTAGGACTATAGTTTAATAAGGTCAAAAATGTTATGATGCAAGACAAAATAGTATATTGTGCTACAAGTGCAGAAAGTAGGCACCTCCACGCGAGTGTGAAGTTTGCTGTACGAGCCAGAGGCGAATCGAAGCAGAGTTGTAGGTGAATCTTAGGCGAGTTGGAGGCGAGCTGTAAACGAGCCAAAGATCAGCCGATAGCAAGTAATGTAAACTTCACAAGAGCTGCAACTGTCTACTTTCAGCACCTGTTGCACGCGATATTTTTTTTAACAAATACAGGGAATTTTCAATTTGAGAAACATTAAAAACAAGTTTTTCGGAAATTTGGGGTAATTTTTCGAAAATCATGGTAAAATCAGCAAAAATTACTAAAAATTTCCTGAAGGTTTTGGACGATTTGTAAATTACCGAAAATTTCTAGAAATTTAGGGTATCCTGGGCATCTTGGAAGTAATACAAAGACTTGCAAAATTCCCGGAAATGTATCCAAAATTGCTGAACTTCCAAAATTTTCGGAAATTTATGGAAAGTTGATAAATAACCAGAAA
This sequence comes from Andricus quercusramuli, assembly GCA_932178445.1. NCBI lineage: Eukaryota > Metazoa > Arthropoda > Insecta > Hymenoptera > Cynipidae > Andricus > Andricus quercusramuli. The sequence continues at coordinate 104,666 of CAKNXH010061334.1, forward strand.
TTTTAGGTATCCAAAAATTTCCGACTTTTTTGATAATTTATCGGTATTTTGGTCAGTAATTCACGGTAATTTAACAGTCATTTATGGTAACTTAAATCATAATGCGTCAAATTATAATGAAGTGAGGTTATGATTTCGACAGTCCTGGAAAGTAATTCTAGATTACTTTTGCTAGCTGTTACGCTTGTGCATTTCGATTCAGACTTACTTTCCAGGGACTTTCCACAAACTCGAAGTGATAAGTTACCATGAATGACTGATAAATTACCAATAAATTATAGATTTTTGGATTTCTTCCAGAAAGCTTTGGATACCTTAAATTTCTAGAAATTTCCGGTAATTTACAAATTCACAGAAAATTTCCGGTAATTTTTCGTAATTTTACCACAAATTTCCAAAAATTACCCTACATTTCCGAAAAATTTGTTTTTTTTGTTCCTCAAATCGAAAATTTCCCGAATTTTTTATAAAAAATATCGTATGCAGCAGGTGCTGAAACTAGACAGTTCCAGCTCTTGTAAAGTTTACAGTACTTACCATCGCTCATCCTCGGGTCGTTTCTGGCTCGTCTTCAGCCCATTTACAGCTCGCCTTCGGCTCACCTCCAACTCGCCTACGACCCGCATACAAAACCCCTTCGATTCGTCTCTGGCTCGTACAACAAACTTCACACTCGCGTGGAACTGCCTACTTTCCGTACTTGTAGCGCAATATACTATTGTTCATTTTCAATGTTATTTTTTAGGATTTAAACTAAAAATACGCATCCTAGCGTAAAGTGGTTCTAAGCTCTGTAGATATAATTTTGGCGAAATATTTTGTTAAATAAAATGTTATTTTAGCTTGTGTTTTTTCCACAAAATTAATTTTTTATTTTTAATATATTTTCGTAACAAGAGTTCATAACAAATTTGTAGATCTTTTTTAGTGGAGCAACTTTTTTCTTTTCATTTCTTTTTCGTTTCTTGTGTCGTTTTTCCAAAAAATTTTATTTTTAGTTTTTATTCTTATTTTTTTACTATAAAAGAAAGACTACGCGTCCTATCAAAAAATCATTGATGACAGACTTGTAGCTTTTTTGGATGAGCAACTTTTGTCTATTCATTTTTTTGATAGCTTGATACGTTTGTCCGAAAATTTTATTTTTTTATTTTTAATTTTGTTTTTTACGAAGAAAACGAAAACTACGTGTCCTATAAAAAGTGATTAATGACAAATTTTAGATCTTTCTTGGGGCAAAATTTGTATTGATCTTTTTCATATCTTGCATAGTTAGACCGCAAAATTTAAAAAAAAATCTTTTTATGCAATAAAAATTTGAATTTTCGATTTTTCACAAAAATTCAGAAAGTTGTTATGATATTCTTGTAGAGCTTTTAAAAAGCAACGTTCTTCTTTCTTTGTGTTTTTTCATATCGTGCGTTGTTTAGCTTAAAATGTTAATTTTCGTTTGTTTTTTTGTATTTTTGAAATGCTATTACTCAGATAATCTTCCTATTATTGGAAAAAGTCGTGGAGATAAATAGTTCGAGTTTCCGAGTACTATGAATAGCCGTACATCGAATTTTCAAATCTTGAAAAAAAATGGTCTACAAAATATTGAAAATGCTCTAAATTTTGGAATTTTTATCCAAAATAGCTGGTTAAATAACTCGATCGTTCTCTATGGTCCCGAAAACTGTGTGCCAAAGAACAATCTAAGCCGACTAGTCTTTCAAAAGTTATCCGGTATACAGACGAAGATAACGACGACTACAGATATAGGCCAGCTCACGAATATCACTGATAATATCAAGTAATACGAATAAAGAAAAGTGTGCCAAAAAAAATATCAATCATACACATATATTATGTATACTCTCTAAATATGAATTAGTGAAAATTTCACTAGTTGAATTAGTAAATGTATGGTTCACTAACCAAATAGTAATATTTTGATGTTTTACATTTGAAATAGTAAATATTTTACTAATAAATTAGTAAAAGTTTTACTAATCTCAATTAGTAAACATGGTTCACTATTATTTAGTAGCTTCGCTTCACTAATTCATTAGTAACTTAGCGCGATCACTAACGAATTAGTGAACTGCAATGATTTTGACCAATCTGAAGTCATATCCTCATAGGACATTGCGTAATTGTAAAATTGACATTGACATTGTAAAATATAACAATTTATCTAATTATTTAAGAAGGGTTGAAATACAGGTTGGAAAGACTATTTTTAAATTTGTAAAATTCCTGGTCAAAAATAAATGCACTGTTATTTCCCGGTTTTTCCCGGTCTCATGAGATTCCCGGTCCAGCGGCCACCCTGAAATTATCATATTATTGATCTATTTGCTATCTATCTACTATGGCCAGTAGACAAAAAGGAACTCAAGATCAATTTATTCATTTATTATCGCCAACGGCCATACCACACTGAAAAACCCAGTTCTCGTTAGATCACTGAAGTTAAGAAGTGTTGGGCGCGGTTAGTACTTGGATGGGTGACCATTCGGGAATACTACTGCGTGTTGTTTTATAATCTCCTTTCAATTTATATTTATTTTGAAAAAATTAATTTTTTCACTGAACAATTAGTGCATTTTTACTGTATAATTAGTGACTTTTCAGTCTTCAATTAGTACACACTGCAATGACAGGGATTACTAATTGCTTAGTGGAATTTCACTAATTTCACAAGTGGACAATTTCCACTAATCAAATTAGTAGTTTTCTACTAATCGTGAGTGGCCGACTACTCTCTAATTGAATTAGTGAAATTTCACTAGCAATTAGTGAAATTTCACTAATTCAGATTTAGAGAGTTGAAGAATTAATTTTAGAAAATTTGATATACTTAGGACGTTGGAAATTCATTCACAGTGATACAAAAAAGTCTTAAAAAAAGTAAAATTAGTTAACTACACAATTTTGACATGTTTAACACTGTCAATGTACATTCAACACTACACTCTTCAGTAGAGCGAAGTAAAAATGCTAAAATTAATCGAATCGTTTTAGTTAATCGGTTAATATCTTCTGTTCTTTTTTTTTTTTAATTTTTTCGATTAAAAGAAAATGTTTGCCTTATCTAAAATTTTTTGAAAATGTACAAAATCATTTTTTTTATTGATGCGAACCTGGAATTTCTTCAGCTTGAGCAAAAGAAACACGTCATTATTTTTTATTCATGGGAAACATTTTTTTCGTGGTGTTTATAACGTATCAAAATCGCAAAAAAATATGAAATCCCAAAAATCCTAAATCGCGAAGAAAGTTTTTTTTCCCAAAATTCAAAATGATAAAATGTTTCATTGGTTCAAGCTAAATAAATTTTAGGTTCGACATATGTATTCAGCTTTTTTTAACATATGTGCATATGACTTAATCCAAAAAAATATGTTTTCGCACATTTTCAACAAAGTTGTTTCTGAGCCAAAAAATTATTTTGAAATTTCTTAATTTTTTATTATTGTTCACTAGTGAAATCTGTAAATATAACAAATTTGTCATAATTTGTGAACCAATAGGAAATGTTTTGAATTCGAAATCGTTAAATTTTACCGATTAATTTTTTTTCACTTTTGTCGAATGCCAACTCAAAAGTCTTTTTTTCCTCAGCTCGAACGATTTGATTTATTTTAGCATTTTCACTCCGTCCTACTCTTCAGTGTTCTTAAACTCAAGTTAAAAATTGCTCAAGTTAGAACATTTAACATCGCATTTAGTGAATGTGGAATATTGCATTTTTTAATTAGGTATTTAACTTTGTACACTTCAACTAAAAAGTATTCACCTTCTAATACTTATTTAAAAGGTACTATATATTTTGTAACTGTTCCAATTTTATATTGGGTGAAAAATTCTGTCTCCAATTTTCACATTTTCAACATGCTTAAAAGTTTTTCTGCTTCAAATTTTCTTTTTAAACGTATTTTTAATGGTTCGGCACTTGAAACGTGTACCTTATTTATTCATGAATAATTTATTTAAGTGTTATAAGTTATTATTCAATAATGGGTTCACATACTAATTTCAGAGAATTTTCCGCATAATTCAAGTATTGTATTTTCAAATATCATATATTTAAAGAGAAAAGGGGAAAAGGGGGAAGTTTTTTGAAAATAGGGGGAAAAGGAAAATTTCAAGAAAAAGGGGGAAACTAAGAAAAAAAGGGGAAGACTGTGCACTCTGAATACAATTTATTATAATTTTTATATAGTGACCTCGTGAAGCTCTTCGCCCGGGGTGATTGCTAGAGAGATTCATCAGCAACCTGGGTAGGAGCAGTGTTTCCGAACGAACATGTTATTTGAATAAACAACACGGAAATTCTAGATTGATCTAAATATCTATACCCCCCCCCCCCCAACCCTATACCGCCTCGTAAAACCCTTCCTCACCGAGTGAGTCCCGCTTACCCCAAAGGGATATGGCTTAATGATATAACAATAATGAATGATTAACTGAAGGATGACAGAGTACAGAACCAGATAACCCGCAAAATGGGAATTTTTCAGGAGAGCGACAAAGCATTTTGTAAAATCTAAATCACTATTTAAAGATGAAACAAAAGTGCAGTCCCGAGCTGAAGTGTTACAAAATTAAGGCCAAAAAAGGATGAATAAAAAAATTAATCTGTGTTCGAGAAAACGGACGTGGGAGTTGACAATCTTAAAGTAGCACTAACCTAAAATTTGAGCTGTCTCAGCTTCGGATTGCGATAAAGCGTTCAATTTTCAGTTAAAATAAAAAATAAAAACATGGTTACGAGATATTAAGTATATGATTATATGGGTAAATAAATTTGATCTACAAAAATTTAAACAGGATTAAAATTTGATCGGTTTTCAGAAATTGAAGATCAAATTTTTAATTCTTTGTAAAAAGAAAAACTTCTTCCTGAGATTTTGGGATGCAAAATCAGAAAAAAGTTCAGAACCAAAGAAAATTAGCCTGTTCCGAGACATTATTTGCCAAAAATCCGAAAAAAAAAGAAAATGTATATAGTTTTTCTTCCATTAATTTTAACTCAATTTATATAATAATTATAATTTTACAATGAATATATTAAAAATTTTAACTTCAATTTTATTAAATTTGATTTTTTAATTATTTTATAAGAAATAAGATTTCGAGAAAATCCTTTTACCGTAATGTGTATTCGATTTTTAAAGATTTTTTCGTACATGAAAACCATTTCTTATCAAAATAATTACAATAATTATTATTAACCTGTTGCCATATATAATTTGTATTGTTATTGATCTTTCTTTCTGGAATTATGGATTTTAGCGAAATTTATAGAAATTTGGGAAATGAGATGGATGTCATTGGATGATCTATACAAAATATTAAAGAATTTTATTCAATTAGTAATCACCTGAGATTGGTTTCTTCTAAAAAGATTTTTGAGATGAATGAAAAAGTATGTTTTGATTTGAAAAACAATCTATCTTTGTATCCTCACAACTGACGTCCATAGCGATCGCGGTGATAGCCGTTATAGTCTGCTTATCAGTTACTCAATTCTTGCACTATGCGCATGCGCGAAAGTGAATTCGCATCCGAGACGATAAGGGAGGCAAGAGATTGCGAGCGCGACGATCACAGATTGCCAGGGACTGCGCGAAAGCGACGACCGATTTTAAGAGTACGTAGCAGAGATTGCGTCGTCTCGCAGTAGTATGAGTTTTGTTTTTATTTTAACTGTCTTTTTTTTATTTTAAGTGTTGTTTTTTTTATTTTAACTTTTGCCGGTTTTTACTTGAAGTTTCCCATGTAAAATGAATGGGGAAAATTCACTTTTTTCAGTTTTTGAAATCATTGTTTAGGGTTTGAAAAAATATGACGGTAAAGTATAGAGGCTTGTATAGAATTATCCAGCGAAGAATTTCATGTATCGGACATATGGCTTTGACACCCCTAAAACACCCCTAAGAGTTCCTGAAAACTATCCATAAAACCAAAAATATTCATTCTCCATAAAAACGACCTTTTGATTTTCAACAACCTTTAATTTGTTTAAAAAATCATTTTCCCACAAAATTTGCAAATTTTTCTTCATTGCTTCAACAATTGTTGAAAAATTGAAAAGTAAAGTTATAAAATAAATAAAGTTAATCATTATATACATAATTATTATACAATTAATTTTTATTTTATGTAATTAAATTAATTAAATTAATTTTAACGATCGTTCAAATTTCAAACAAATTTCATTTGTTTGAATAATGTTTCTTAAACATTTGTTTTTTTATTAAGAAATAAGGATTTTTTGTCTAAAAACCCGTCGAACTGGCAGTTTATTTTCTTTAATAACATAAATTTATTAAAAAATATTTCCCAATTCTATAAAAAATTAAATTATTATTGAATTTCAACAACCTTTAATTTGTTTAAACAATCATTTTCCCACAAAATTTGCAAATTTTTCTTCATTGTTTCAACAATTGTTGAAAAATTGAAAAGTAAAGTTATAAAATAAATAAAGTTAATTATTATATATATAATTATTATACAATTAATTTTTATTTTATTTATTTAAATTAATTTAATTAATTTTAACGATCGTTCAAATTTAAAACAAATTTCATTTGTTTGAATTATGTTTCTTGAACATTTGTTTTTTTATTAAGAAATAAGGATTTTTTGTCTAAAAAGCCGTCGAACTGGCTGTTTATTTTCTTTAATAACATAAATTTATTGAAAAATATTTCCCAATTCTATAAAAAATTAAATTAATATTGACTTTCAACAACTTTTAATTTGTTTAAACAATCATTTTCCCACAAAATTTGCAAATTTTTCTTCATTGTTTCAACAATTGTTGAAAAATTGAAAAGTAAAGTTATAAAATAAATAAAGTTAATTCTATATTTATATATATATAAAATTTAATTTGTTTAAACAATCATTTTTCCACAAAATTTGTAAATTTTTCTTCATTGTTTCAACAATTGTTGAAAAATTGAAAAGTAAAGTTATAAAATAAAGTATATTATTATATGTATATATATATATATATATATATATAATTATTATATAATTAATAAAAATAGAGTTAAAAATTGAAAAATATTCATTCTCCATAAAAACGACCTTTTGAGCACTGTATTCTCATCTTTTTTTTTACCTAAAATTATTTATATTGAGCTAGTGGAATATTCATTAACATTGCTAATTTAATTTTCGGTTATTTAAACAAATGGAATTTGTTCAAATATTTTTTTCTTTATTTCGCCTTTTTTCTAAAAATTGTTACTATTGGTCTACTGGAATATTTATTAACAATAATTCATTGATTTTTAATTATTTACACAAACGTAATTTGTTTAAATAATTTTCTTTTGAATTTTTTTATTAAAGTTTATTATTATTTCTTCAGTGGAATGTTTATCAACATTTGTTAATTAATTTGTAAGTTTTTAAACAAATTTCATTTGTTTGAATAATGTTTCTTAAACAATTGTTTTTTTACTAAGAAATAAGGATTTTTTGTCTAAAAAGTCGTCGAATTGGCAGTTTATTATATTTAATAACATAAATTTATTAAAAAATAATTTCCAATTCTATAAAAAATAAATTATTATTGATTTTCAACAACCTTTAATTTGTTTAAACAATCATTTTCCCACAATATATGCAAATTTTTTTTCATTTTTTCAACAATTAAGTCTTAATTCTTAACAGGAACATATAATATTTGAATAAGTTTTGAAACGTATTCGAAAAATATTTCTCCTAAGAGACATCGACACTTTCGAGTATATTATTAGCAGAAATCTTTGCACCTGTGTATAATTTTATACCTGTTTCAATTGCTTAAATAATAGAGAATTATTGCATTATTGTTAATAAATATTCCACTAGACCAATAGTAATAATTTTTAGGAAAAAAACGAATTTTCGAAAAAAAATTATTTAAACAAATTCCACTTGTTTAAATATTTAAAAATTAATAAATTATTGTTAATAAATATTCCAGTAGACCAATAGTAATAATTTTCAGGAAAAAAAAACGAATTTTCGAAATAAAATTATTCAAACAAATTCCATTTGTTTAAATAATTGAAAATTAATTAAGCAGTGTTGATAAATATTCCACTGAACCAATAAAAATAATTTAAGGTAAAGAAAATACGAGAATAGAGTGCCAGAAGGTCGTTTTTATGGAGAATTGATATTTTTGGTTTTGAAGGGTATTTTTCAGGGACTGGTGGGGGTGTGTTAGGAGTGTCAAACTCATATGTCCGCTACATGAAATTCTTCGCTGAATAATTCTCTACAAGGCCCTATACTTTGCTGTCAGATTTTTTCAAACCATAAAAAATTATTTCAAAAACTGAAAAAAGTGATTTTTCCCCATACATTTTACATGGGAAACTTCAAGTCGAAACCGACAGCAGTTAAAATATAAAAAAAAGTTAGGGATTTTCTTTCTTCGGATTTTGGAACAAGATGGGGGGGGGGGGTCGTTGCCCTCAGACATGAAAAAAAATTTTGCCATGCATTTTTGAGCCACTTTAGTGCGCAGCCCCTCGTTCAATTTTATATTATTTAATTTCAATCGGACTGCAGTAATGTTTTTGAAATTGCATAACTAAAATCATAAGAAGCTTACTTTCGTAAGATAGCATTGGTTCGACCTGCAAGAATCATCTATCCGCTAATTTTTTTTGAATGATTGATAAACAAATTTGAGAATAAACTAAATTAATCTTTGCATTAAAATAGAAGAAATCACTTCAATATGTTCTGTTAATCGCTATAAAATTTCCAAATGCGATACATTCAACTGGAAAATGCCCAAATGTCACTCTTTCAAGTAAAAAATAACAAATGTCCTTTCCATCGTTTTTTTTTTCGCTCAACA
>CAKNXH010061334.1:113628-124658 GCA_932178445.1 Andricus quercusramuli
CCCCCCCCCCCCCCCCCCCCCCCCCCCCCCCCCCCCGGCGGGGGGGAGTTTTCTACCCCGAAAAGTTTCGCCCGACCTGTTTCAAAAACGACTGGCGCCACTGCGGACAGACAACATCGTAAAAACGTTTTTTTTTTTATTCAGGACGTCTCTGAAACGTGGTCATTTAAAGAAATCCGCTATAGTCAGTTTTCACATAAAAACAATAACTTCTCATTATCAGAATGTAGAAAGATAAAATTTCTAATACAAAAGATGGATTTTTAAGGCAAAAAAAGAATTTTCAAAAAAATTGTTGAATTTTCAACTAAAAATATAATTGTCAGGAGAAAACAACTGCAATAAAAAGAAATAGAAATACAAGAGAAATAAAGTACTAAGAAGATTATATCAGATAAATTTTTAATTTTCTCTAACCAATATTATTCAAACACCCGAATCTTAATCTTGTAACATTTTTAACATATAATCTTTTATAAACGGAATACAAAAATTTCAAATTATTTTTTTGATTTTTCAAATTTATTATACTTGACAGTTATTTAAAGTATGTCTTATAGAAATTTCTCGATTTCTTCCAGATTTTTTACAAAATCCCTGACCTTTCTCTGACTTTCCCTGACAAATAAAATTCTCTGGCTTTTCCCTGATTTCCAGATTTTCCCTGACCTACGGCCACCATGGTATTCTCGTTCTAAAATATCCTAAACTTTTTTCAAAATTTTAAAACTTATAGCGATCCTGCTGCAGATTTTAGGTATTTATTCTCACTACCTCACCTTAAAACTATCGTAAATAACTTAAAAGATACAAACATTGCAGTACAAATTTTAAGAGTATCACTTAATTATTTATAAAACTTGTGACTCTATCAAGAAAGAAAATTAATAATAACAAAAACTTATTTAAATTTTATTTATATCCAAAAATACATTAAACAGTTGCATTAGGCAATTGAAAAAAGAGTTTATTTATGATATAATATTATTGTTGATCTCTGTTTTTTCTAACAAACAAAAAATGTGCACGGCAATGATAAAAAATTGTTTTTCGTTTATCAAAGCATGTATTACAATATTTATCGGCTTTTAAGCTACTTTTACCTCCGACCTAATAAGAAAAAAAAATTGTAGTTAGTTATACTTACACCCACAATCTCTGAAAAATACATTATCATGTACGATATTTATGGAATTCAAAGGAGTTTAGAAGAATATTAGAATTAGAGAATATTATCAAGGATTTTAAAGGATTTTTGTGGAATTTTAATGGCTTAATATATTTTAATGGATTTTGAAATATTTTATATCTACGGATTTAAGAGGATTTCGAGAGATTCAACGAAATTTCACAGGATTTCTGAATATTATAAAGGATCTTAAAGGAATTTTGATGGCTTTTAAAATAGTTTAAAAGACCTCGTAATATTTTGAAACATTTTACGAAATTTCTAGGATTTTAAAATAGTTTTTTGGAATTTAAGGGATTTCGACAAATTATAAGGGATTATTTGTACGATTTCAAGCGATTTCAAGCCATTTCAAGGATTTCAAAAAATTTCAAAGGATTGCACGAAATCTCAAAGAATTTTCAAGATTTGTTTCCATAGTTTTTCAAGGATTTCAAAAGATTTCCAGGGAACTCTATCGTTCTGAAGGGATTTCAAGAGATTATATACGATATTTATGGAATTCACAGGATTCTAGAGGATTGTCGAGGATTTCATAAGATTACAAAAGATTTAACGGAAATTCAAAGCATTTCCGAATATTATAAAGGATTTTTGAGGAATTTTATTGGCTTTTAAATTTTAATGACTTTTGAAATATTTTAACGGCTTTAAAAATATTTTCAGGGTTCTGCTAATATTTCACGGAATTTCGAGGATTTGAACAGATTTTTCGAGAAATTAAGGGACTTCCACGGATTGTAAGAGATTTTCAATGTTTCAAGGATTTCAACAATTTAAAAAGATTTCACGGTATCTTAAAGAACTTTTAAGATTTCTACAGTTTATAAAAGATTTGAGGGGATTAGAGGGGAACTTAATCGTTTGGAAGAGATTTTAAGAGATAATATATTAATATTTATGGAATTTGAAGAACTTCAAGCAATTTTCACATGATTTAGCTTATCTATTTGGTTGAAAATAAATTTTTTTGTTGCAATTTCATTTTTTTGTGTCGACAATTCAACGGTTTTGTATAGAAAAGAGTTTTTTTTGTGTTGGAAATTCAACAATTTGGTAGAAAATTCAACTGTTTCGTAAAACATTAGTCTTTAAAAAAAAAAATTTTTTAATGAAAATTTAACTATTTCATTTTTGGGTGAAAATTGATTTTTTTCAGTTCATAAATTCAAAAATTAGGTTGCAAATGTATGTAGTTTGTCGAAACTTCCTTTTTTTTCGTTGAAAACAAATTTTTTCAATTCAAAATTCACCTATTTGATTAATAGTCAACGTTTTGGTTGAAACTTCATATTATCGGGTTGAAAATTTAAATGTTTTGTATAGAAAAATTTAATAGTTTGGTAGCAAATTCCACTGTTTTGTAGAAGATTAATTCTTTTGTATCAAAAATGTATTTATTTTTAATGAAAATTTAACTATTCCATTTTTGGTTGGAAACTGATCTTTTAGTTTTTAAAATTCAACTATTCAGTTGAAAATGTATCTAATTCCTTGAAAATTTGTCCTTTTTGGTAAAAAATGAAGCTTCATGGTTGAAAATTCAATTATTTGGTTAGAAATGTATGTATTTTATTAAAAATTCATCTTTTTTAGTGAATAAAATAATCTTCTTGGTTCATAATGCAATTATTTGGTTAAAAATGTATGTAGTTTGTTAAAAATTCTTCTTTTTTGGTAGAAAATTAACCCTATTAGGCAGAAAATTCAACTATTTCGTTAAAAATTGACGTGTTTTGTCGAAAATTTCTTTTTTTTTCGTTAAAAACAAATTTTTTCAACTGAAAATTCATCTATTTGATTAAAAGTCAACTTTTTAGTTGAAACTTCGTATTATCGGGTTGAAAATTTAAATGTTTTGTATAGAAAAATTTAATAGTTTGGTAGCAAATTCCACTGTTTTGTAGAAGATTAATTCTTTTGTATCAAAAATGTATTTATTTTTAATGAAAATTTAACTATTCCATTTTTGGTTGGAAACTGATCTTTTTGTTTTTAAAATTCAACTATTTAGTTGAAAATTTATCTAATTTCTTGAAAATTTGTCCTTATTGGTAAAAAAATAAGCTTCATGGTTAAAAATTCAATTATTTGGTTCGAAATGTATGTATTTGATTAAAAATTCATCTTTTTTAGTGAATAAAGTAATCTTCTTGGTTGGAAATGCGAATATCTGGTTAAAAATGTATGTATTTTGTAGAGAATTCATCTTTTTTAGTATAAAATTGAACTTCTTGTTGAAAATTTATCGTTTTGGTAGAAGATGCAATTATTTGATTGAGAACTAAACTGTTTTTATAGAATGCTGGTCCTTTTAGCTAGGAAATTTCACTATATGGTTGAAAATGTATATATTTCGTTGACAATTCGTCTTTTATACTAGGAAAATAATCTTCTTGTTTGAAAAATAATATTTTTTTAGTTGAAAATTCTAAATTTTAGATAAAATTTTTTGCTTTATTGACTGACAAATCTTTCTCTATTGAGGATTCACATATTTTATTAAAAATACCTCTTTTTTGTTCAATTCAACTGTTTCTGATTCTAACTGAAAATCTTTCCTGGGTTAAAATATCATCTATTACTTTTTTCTGTGAGGTCATCTTTCTTTGTTGAAAATTCGCAACTACTTGTTTGAAACTTTAACTTCTTTCTTAATTTATAAAAAAGAGTAAGGGTTTACCAAAATTTATCTAGAATCAGGAGAAGATTGCTGACTCTCATCCTGTCTAAAAGTTCCAATTCTTTTATTCTAATGTATTCTCAAAATACATAGTTTCTTCGAATTTCTGAAAAAGAGCAAAATCAATTTAATATGAATAATATAATTAAATTTGTAAAATACTCGGAAATTGTGCATACAATTTTTGGAAAATGTACATACAATTTTTGGAAATTGTACATCAAATTTTTGGAAATTGTAAATAACATTTTTCTAAATATTTGTTTGGAATGTTCGTGGAATAAAATCCTATAAACCTTGAAAATAGCTTTTTTAATAATACAAAAAATAGCATACCTCTTTTCACTTTGCATCTGCAACTCCGAAAAGGCAAAAAAATGCTTATCTTCCTTAACTCGGCACTTTTTTCAACGCAAATTGCTCTATTTTCTTTGTATTATACTAAACGAAATTTCCATGATTCATTTGAAAAATCCTGAGAAAAATAGTATGGAGTAAGCCGGCAAAACATCACTCTAACCTCCAAATTTAGAACAAAACCACAAAATACTAATCTAGTTTCCATATAGATTTCAAGTAGCTAATTCGAAATAAGTAATTTTATACACACGGTTGACAATGAATTGAGCACTGTGCAAGTTTCAGGACTTTGAGAACTATTCCAACCAAAACAGAATAAAATTTCCAGATTTGTATCGGTAGAAACAACACAGAGGATCAACATAAATCCAAATTATCCCGAGACTCATAGAACATGTATTACACTCGAAAATATTATTCATATCCCATTCAAGGAATAAATCATAATTTCATAATAAATAAACGACTTTTAGACGAATCGACGTGCCTGATGTGATTCCAAGAATCAAGAATCAACCGCCACATGTTCATTATGATTATTTTCAAGCACCAACTTCACTCAGTACATATCGATCCATATCGATCGGATCGATTGTCGAGATCTGTAAACAGAATCTCACAAAACAGTAACGGCCGCGAACGGACCACGACCTGCACGTACTCGTCGAAAAAAAACATCATTCAATAAAATACGTAATATATTTATTCCTCGTTCAAGGAGCCTTTCGTGTCAGACCGAAGCTGAGTATTTGTATTTTTTCGTGCTCTCCTGTTTCATGACCTAAACAAAAAACTTCACAATAATCGTGGCGGTTATAAAAATCTTCGAATTCAGCTTCTGTCACGTGACTTTAAATTAAAGTTTATGCCAAAATCTGACGGGATCCGCGCATTCGAAAGTAAGCAAAATGGCCTCTAAAGTGAAAAAAAACGATGTGAAATTAATTCAAATGAATTTTATTCTTCCCCGGGTAATTGAGTTTGGGAATAATTTGAATTTAAAAGCTGTTATCAAAATTATTCGGTTGTTGGCAAAATTGCGAGTGTCGGTTGTTTTGTGCTATTGTTGTGTGTTTTGGACTATTTTAATCATGAATTGGTTCAGTGTTAATTGAATTTTGCTTTTGCCAAAAGACAATTTTTTTTATCTAGTGCGCGAGTGGTCAGCGATCATTGGACTTTTGCAACAAAAAGGAGCAGACATTTCCGGAATATCGACTTCGAGAAAGAAGTACCTTACAAAATTATTTTAAAAAAATAAAATTTTCATTCTGAAATTTAGCTATAGACATTTTTTTCGGAAATTTACACAAATTTATCGAGTATAACTATTCTATTGTCATTTTGGTAATTCTAGATATAAAAGGAGCCCAGATAAATAATTTTTTTTGTAACGCACGCACGAAATGTTCGCTTTTCGAGGCATGTATTGCGTGCGGGAAGTGACCAATTCCAAAGCCATGGTAAAAAGCAGTTATAAAAAGACTTTTTCTAGCTGCTGCGCTTGCGCTCTTTGAGCAAGATTACTTTTTCTAGCTGCTGCGCTTGCGCACTTTCAGCCAGATTACTTTCTCTTGCTGTTGAACTTGCGCATTTCGATTCAGATTTACTTTCCAGGACTGCCGGAATAATAACCTCACTTCATTATGATTTGACGCTTGAGAGACTGATTGTGAGTATAAATAGAGATTGAACAAACTCGAAGTGATAAATTACCATAAATGACTAATAAATTAATATCAATTACCGATAAATTACCGAAAATTTCAGAAATTTTTGGATACCTGTAATTTCCGGAAATTTATCAATTTTCCATAAATTTCCGGAAATTTGGGAAATTTATCGATTTTCCACAAATTTCAGGAAATTTTTTAATTTTTCGAAAAAGCTTTGGCTGCCTGAAATTTCCGGTAATTTCCGTTGGCTCAATTCGAGTGCGCCCACCCTAAGTACCCTGAATAAAGACCCTAGATACCCTAAATAAACTAAGTAAAAATTTTACGTCCTATGCCAACAAGTGCTATTTTAGGTATCGTTCGCAGTACCTAAAATCGCACTGACGATGGCGGTGCGATAGAGAAGAAATTATACAATTATTGTTATGCCTTAGCTTTACTAAGCAGAAAAATGTGTATGGCTATGCTTAAATAGAAAATTGTTGCTCGCTACTTAAAATATGTATTTTTATTCATAAACTCATGAGCTGCCTTCTCGTCTGACTCAACGATAAAAAATAATAATTAATTGTGTTTACATTCAGAATCTCTGAGGAATGTAGGATGGCCATCCTGACCACACACAGAAAAAACTAAGATTAAAATTTGTTGCAGGAAATTTTTTAGAGCGATAAAGTTTTGTTCAGCTAACTTCGCATCTTTCAAAATACATCTGTTTGTCATGGAATAAAAACGAAAGTTTAACCGATATTTGTGTAAAGTTTATCCTGTGAAGTTAATTTTTGTTGCAGAGAATCTTTCGTCGGAAATCGATGTAAAGTTTATCTTCTGTTTTTTCTGTGCAGCTACCTTTCTTTTCTTTTCGCCAAAACGGATATAAAATATCTGAAGCAGGCACACATGTTTTGGTATCCATTTCTTATAATGTCATTATATTAAAAAAATACAAAACATCTCAAGTTTTTGCAATTTAAATTCACCAACCCGCAGTGGGCTGAATCGAGAATTTACTATTTAAAATCACCTACAGCCTACAATTCTTAACCGATTTTCAAATTTTTCATTTAGAAGTGATCAGCAATAGTTGCATAAGAGTGCCTATAGATTTGATGTTTTAATTTTTATAATTTTCAATTTTTTAAATAAATAGACAAAGAGCGGAAATGAGACATTTTTTAATTGTTATTTTTTATCTCTGAATAAATAACTTTATTGATGCCATTCTCGATGAAAATAAATGTCGAAGTATCTAAAGAATATAAATAATTATCAGGATATCGAATCTAATTGTTATAAACAAATTATGTTAACAAAATGTCAACATCGTGGAGATTTTGCTTGCAAAGTATATTGGTGAGTTGAAATTACTTTATTTCATCAAAAAGATCATATTTGATCATGAAAATTTGTTTTTCTGGTATAATTTATTTATTTTAATATTAAAATATATTTAAAAAATGCATAATTTACGCATTTATTGGCAAAAGGAATCGTTTTTCTTCCTTAGTACCTTTAAATTATATTAGCGGTAATATTTAGTGATAAAGATTGGTCATTCGACATTACTTCTTTATTTTATGAACAAATTTTATAAACAAATGCATAGTTTGGTCATTTATAGACAGAAAGTAATCGTTTTTCTCCCTCTTCGTCTTCAAATTGTATGAGTAGTAGAGTTGAGTGACTGAGAATTCTCCATCGATATTATCTGTTCATTTTATAAACAAATTTTACAAACAAATGCATAGTTTGACCAATTATAGATAGAAAGTAACCGTTTTTCTTTCTGATTGTCTATAAATTATATTAGTGGTGATTTTTGGTGATGCAGACTTGTCATTCGATATTATTTGTTTATTTTATAAAAAAAATTTTCTAAACAAATTCATAGTTTGGCAATTCATGGACAGAAAGTAATTGTTTTTCACACTTATCGCCTTCAAATAGAGGTGGTGTTTAGTTATGAATAATTGTTATTCGATATTATTCATTTTATAAACAAATGCATAGTTCATCCATCTGAAGACAGAAAGTCATTGTTTTTTTTATCGTCTTCAAATAGTATAAGTGATTTATAAAATTTGTTTATAAAATGAACCAATAATATCGAATGACAATCATTCATAACTAAAAACCACCTCCTATATAATTTGAAGGCCTGAAGAGTGAAAACAATTACTTTCTGTCCATGAACTGCCAATATATGAATTTGTTTATAAAACTTTCTTTATAAAATTAACAATAATATCGAATGACAAGTCTGCTTCACTTAATAACACTATTAATATAATTTGCAGACAATCAGAAAGACAAGTCGATAATTGGTCAAACTATGCATTTGCTTATGAAATTTGTTTATGAAATCAACAGATAATATCGATTGACAATTCTTCGTCACTAAACATCACTACTTACGTAATTTGATGACGAGGAAGGAGAAAAACGATTACTTTCTGTCTATAAATGGAAAAACGATGCATTTGTTCATAAAATTTGTTCATAAAATTGACAAATAACATCAAGTAACAATTATTCATAACTGAAAACCACCGTTTATAAAATTCCAGGGCGTGAAGAATGAAAAACAATTACTTTCTGCCCATATATTGCCAAACGATGCATTTGTTTATAAAATTTGTTTCTAGAATAAACAAATAATATAGAATGACAAGTTTGCATGACTATAACTATGACTATAAATCTCTTATGCAACTATTGCTGAACACTTCTAAACAAAAAATTTAAAAATCGGTTAAGAATTGTTGGCTGTAGGTGATTTGGAATAATAAATTCCCGATTCAGCCCACTTTGCAACCATTCTCTTTAAGACTTTAAGGCCATGTGACGAGTGGGTCACGTGGCCGGATTCCTAGCTTACCGAAACTTTTTTTATTTGTCAACCTATTTTCACACGAATAGCCACATCCAGTTAAAAATGTGCGATAATAAATAAGAGGCACTATAAGGAAGGCAGCTCTGGTCCTAAATTGTAATAATCATGAAAGAAGTGTTTTTTGTAAAAAATTTTTTTTGCTTTTTTCATGATTATTACAATTTAGGACCAGAGCCGCCTTTCTGTCGGTAAAGTAGGAATCCGGTCACGTGACCCACTCGTCACATGGCCTTAAGTCAAAAATTTATACACAGAACAAAATTCTATTTCAAAAATAACTGAAACTTTTGTTCTATTTTCTTCCTCTCAATCTTTAATCTACATACTATTAACAATGCCCTAGTTCAGGAAAACATAATTATATGAATTTTCCACACGTCGCAAAATACAGACTAATTCCTGATACACTCAGAAAAAAGATTCTTAAGATTTAACAAAAATTACTTTAGATTACTTTAGAATGAATGAAAATGGTATACTCAGCATTTTTTATGTATTCCGAAAAAAAAATATCCAAGTATTTTTAATCTTGGAGGTAGCACTTTTACTAATTAATTTGTTAATATAAAAATAACTTATCTTCTTCATGTTGTAACCTGCTGTTGATTTGTGATGAAATGGTTTAAAAAAAGGCTCATCTAGAAATTTCGGAAACGTATCTAAGCGTGTTTTTGGTCTTTCAATTGGACTCTTAGTTCATTCACAATTATTGCAGAAGATTAACAGATAATATAATTGTTTAAAAAATTTTAAAAAGGCACACCTAGATATTTCGGTGAAGAATCTAAAGATGTTTTTTGATCAGACTGTCAGTTTGTTTATAATCAACTTTAACAGCTGAAATCCATAGCTATGGCAAACTTCAAGGTCGTGAATTTTAGTCCAATTTAATCTACGATTTTGCACAGAAATAGTATATTGTGCTACAAGTGCGGAAAGTAGGCAGTTCCACACGAGTGTGAAGTTTGCTGTACGAGCCAGAGGCGAGTCGAAGGGGAGTTGTAGGCGAGGTGGAAGCGAGCCGAAGACAAGCCGGAAACGAGCCGAAGATGAGCCGATGGCAAATACTGTAAACTTCACAAGAGTTGCAACTGTCTACTTTCAGCACCTGTTGCACACGATATTTTTTGTAACAAATGCACGTAATTTTCGATTTGAGAAACAATAAGAATAATTTTTTTTGGAAAATTATGGTAATTTTTGTGAATTTATGGTAAAATTACCAAAAATTACCGAAAATTTCCGGTAAATATTTATATTACTGAAAATTTCGGATATACTTCCGAAAAGGACATATGTCCGATTTTCTTCGGGCTCCGTGTACTTATGTATTTTGACGCGCTGATTACGAATACGATAGTGAAAATAGGCGCAAATTTGATTTTCATGGTGAAAACCATAAAAAACCCATAAAAATCATGGTTTTTTGCATTTATCTCAGTAATGGTTCAAAATTCAAGAAAATGTTTCCAACAAAAGTTGTAGACCCCATCGAAATACACATTTTATGTTTGAAGCATTTTTTTATAGAAACGACAGTTTCCCAGAAAATCAGTAGTAAATCGATTTTTGTGACCAGTCACAGGGGTGCCCCCCACGGCGCTGGAAAAGGGGTGGGGTACAGCCTTACATTTTTTTGTGACCAGTCACACGGGTGCCTTCACGCCCCCGCACATGGCGCTGTAAAAGGGTTTTTCTCGAAAACTATCACTCGTACGAAAAAATGTATGAAATAAAAAAAGTATGTTTTAATGAGATCTACAACTTTTATTTGAAACATTTTTTTTATTTTGCATATTAGCTGAGATAAACGCAAAAAACCATGATTTTTATGGGTTTTTCATGGTTTTCACCATGAAAATCGACTAGTCGCCAATTTTTCACTATCATATTCGTAATCAGCGCGTCAAAATACATAAGTACACGGAGCCCGAAGAAAATCGGACATATGTCCTTTTCGGAAGTACACCCTAAATTTCTAGAAATTCAAGGTATCCAAAGCTTTTTGGAAAAAATTCGAAAATTTCCGAAAAATGCTAAATTTCCTGAAATTTATGAAAAGATGCTAAATTATCGGAAATTTCAGGTCTCCAAAGGTTTTTGGAAAGATTCCAAAAATTTCCAGAAATTTATGGAAATTGATAAATTTCCGGTAATTTATGGAAAATTGCTAAATTTCTAGAAATTCAAGGTATCCAAAGCTTTTTGGAAAAAATTCGAAAATTTCCG
>CAKNXH010061335.1:0-24905 GCA_932178445.1 Andricus quercusramuli
AATGATTTTTTTGTAGGAAATTAATTTTTTGTTTCAAAATTAGTTTTTTTAATTGGAAATTATTTGTCTGACTGAAAATTTGAATATATCATGTTTTTGTGGATATTAATCTTCTTCAGTTAAAACTTCAACTATATACTCGTTTGAAAATGTATATTGTTGAAACTTTTGTGTGGCTTTTGTGGTAGAATATTAATCTTCTTGGTGATAATTGCATCTTTCCGGTTGAAAATTTAACTACTAGGTTAAAAGTACCATTAAAAGTTGAAATATTTGTTTAAAAATTAATTTTTTCCGGTTGAGAATTAGTGTTTTGATTGAAAATTAATTTTTCTCTGGTTGAAAGTTAGTGTTTTTATTGAAAATCAATTTTTTAAACTAAAAATTAAACTATATAAATTAAATTTATTCACTCGCCGTGAATTTCTGAAGTTAGTTTTTATACTCCCTGTTTAAAAAATCTTCAAGATTTTTTATGGCTCAATTAAATTGCCTTTATTCCCATACTGAAGTGGACTATACTTTTTTGCTTGATAAATGTATGATAAGGTAATATCGTTAAAAATATAATTATTCCATATATTGACCTATTGTTTTTCACTGGATTTTTATTGAAGAATAAAAAAAATAATTTGAATAATGAAAAACTTGACAATTGTGTTCAAGAACCTTAAATAACTCTCCAGATCGATAGTCATATATAACAATTAATGGATATCGTGCAATTGAATTTAGTGCCTGCGTAATAGCCAATAAAGATAGTATTGTAACTTGAGTAGCCAATGATAATAATTATTCCCTTCCGGATCGGAACATTATTTCAAAGCTATATTATTTTTTATTATTAGAGAGTCTGACATGAAATTTATTTTTTATTTATTATGAATTTATTTTCAAATTGAGACGAATTTTCTATATGTCAATTGAAATTTTAATCGAGAAACTTGACTTTCTGAAAATTATGTTCATTTTTAATCCAAAAGGACGAATTTTCAATAAAACAGTTGACTTTTCGACTAAGAAAGATAACCTTAAACAGTTGAAATTTTCAGCTAAAAAGGAGAGGTTTACAATAAAAAATGGAATAGTAAAATTTTTATCAACAAAAACCCGAATGATCACTCAATTGACGAATTTTCAACCAAATGCTTCTTTATATAAATAATCTAGAAAATAGTTGAATTTTATGCTTATGAATGAAATATTTTCAGCCCAATTTTAATAAACCAAATAGTTTAATTTTCTACACAGTAGTTGAATTTTTAACAAAAAATATGAAATTTAAAAAGAAAATTTAGTTATCAACCTAATAGTTCAATTTTTTGCCAAATTGTTGAATTTTTAAAACAAAAAGTTATATTTTCTGCAAAACAGTTACATTTCGAACCCGAAAATATATAAATTCTCAACCAAAAATTTTACTTACGAACAAACAGTTGAGTTCTGAACTAAAATAATTAATTTTCAACCAAAAAAATTTGATTTTCTAACAAGTAGTTGATTTTTCTACTGAAAAGATTACAATTTTGAATTAAAAATAGTTAAATACAACCAAATATGACCAATTTTTTATCAAAACAGTTGAATTTTAAACCGAAAAAGAAGACTTTTTATATAAGAAATTGAATTTTCGATTCAAAGTGGAAACATTAAGTTTTCAATTTGAAAAAAAAAGAAAAAACGAATATCCTTAAAGTTGAATTCATTTAAAAAATACGATTTTTTAAACAAAATACATCAATATTCTAGCAAATAGTTGAATTTTCAACCTATAAAGGATAAATTCTCAATTGAAAATGAAATGTCTACTTTTTCACATGAAAAAAAAGAATTCACTAAAAAATAACGATTTTCCAAGAAAATAGTTCAATCTTAAAATTTACATTTAAATTTTTAACCAAATAGTTGAAATTTCCACTACAGTAGTTGAATTTTGACCCAAAAATATGAATTTTCAATGAAAAAACTAATTTTCGACCAAATAGTTAAAATTTGAACTAAAATTATGAAATTTTACAAATAAAATACAAACATTCTAGGTTATATAAATACAAATTCGTGATTCTATACCAATTCATTTAGATTATTCAATTTTCCAAATAGGAAAAGAAAACAATCCAGAATATTCAAATGTATCTATAAATTACCTAAATTCAAAATATTCCTTTTTACAAAAATCTTTTGAAAAAAAGGAAGAAAAAAAAAAGATTTTTGAATCTAGATGGAAATGAAGTTCATTTTATCATGAATAATTTTGGCAAAAAAGCTAGAAAAAGATTCAGAATCAAAAAATATAATTCAAAACAATCTAACTTTTCGGCTCATTAGAGACAAAATAACATAATGAAAAAAGAGGGGAAAAATGGAAAATGTCAACCAAAAACCAACCTCAAATTGATTGTTTTTAATGGAATGTAAATTTTTCTACTATTTATTCAAAGAAAATTACTTTAACCAATTAATTATTCTATCCCACACTTTTTTTATATCTTGAGAGGTCCTTCTTTAAATTGATGGCTTTCAAAAATAAGGTTCTGGAACCTCTATATATCTGGTTCCTCCAGATATATGGAACCTCTATATATTTACAATTAAAACCAGCAGAAGCAAAAAAGTAGATTTCTTATTTTATCGATCGCCGATAATAATTATTCCAATTTATTTATTTTTACTATTACTTTCAATGTAAGTTGTTATTAAAGATATTATATCTTTGGTTGTTATGACTAACTTTCACGATACACGGCAGACACGGCGTAAAATAAAATGTATTTCAGTAATTTTTCTACATTTCTAATCCAGTTTCAGATGTTCTTCTTTATCATAATATGCGCGTTATATTTCGGCCGATATTATTGTATGTACTATAGTCCACTCGATTAGATTAAATGAATGACAAAACAGTCTCAGTTCGTGGCGCTATCACAGTGATGTATCATAGAGCTTGGAAAAATATAAAGCAAAAATTAATTGAATTTTTTAACGAAAGTTATAGTTCCATGCTCCTTATTTTCTTAACTGATGGATTAATCATTTTTTAAAAGGTTTTGTTGTAGAAAGATTGAAGTCTAATTTGTTTAAATTATGTACATAAGTTTATAATTCAATTGAAGGTCATGTAATTAAATATTGAATATAATTTTTATAATAAATAATTATTTATGTTTAGAATACCTCTATTGCAATTGTATAATTTTTGTAAATTTTTTGATGTTGTGAAATAAGTATCTGAATTCTGCTTTCAATATTATATGTACACATTTTTCACTTTTCTATGGAATTAGTTCAAAAGGTTATTATTAATTCAAAATTTCAGAAAAATATCAAGTAAAAATTATTCGAATGTTTTTATTAAAATATCTGTTTATTTCTTTTCACGTTGTGAAATGATTAATTAATATATACATATATTTAGAATTTTTCTGGAATCAGTTTTATAAGTCCTTAATAAGTAAGATTGTGGTTTACAAGGAATTATTATTTAATCAAATATTGGGTATGATTTGTATAATAAAAGGTTATTTATATTTCAAATACTTCTATTCCAATTTCATCATTTTCAAAATCTTTACGATGTTGTGAGATAATTATCTAAATTCAATCTTCAAAATTATATGTGAATGTGTTTTGAGTTCTTATGGAATTAGTTAAAAAGATTATAAATAATTGAAATTTTTAGAAAAAAAATGTATTATTTTGATGTTTCAATGCCGATAATGTTGTTGATTGATTTTTATGTTATGAACAGATGAATCAACTATAAATAACTATTGAATTATTGATTTTTTCCGAAAAAGTGAATTAAAAAAAGACTGAATTTGAATTGTTTTCAATTAAGTCACATACATTGATTATTTATATTAAGGTTCTGTGATTTAATATTTGCTGCTACTTTTATGATAAAAATGTATTTTTCCATTAAAATATCTCCATTACAATTATATAATTTTTTTAAATGTTTGTGATGTTGTGAAGTGAGTATCCGAATTAAGTTTCCAAAATTATATGAGCATATATTTTAATTTCTCCTGGTATTACTTTGGAAGGTTATTAATAATTGAAATTTTCTGAATGTCCAATTGTTTCTGAGGTTGCAGAATGAGTATCTGAATTCAATTTTAAAAATTATATGTACATATGCCTTCACTTTTCCTGGAATTACTTTGAAAGGTACTTCAAATTTCATAATAAAATTATTGTGAAAATTCCCTCTGCCTAAGAATTCAGGCAAATCTTTAAATTTGGAAATATACATCACAGTTATATTCATTCGAGCAAGAATAATTACTAAATTAATTCAAATTTTCATAACAATAGAAAGTAAAAATCATTTGAATGTTTTAATGAAAATAATTATTCGATACCTTACATGTTCTAAACTGATTAATTATTTACTAACTGATTAATTTCTGTCACAATATTCAATTACATAAATATTGAATCTGAATTAATTTCAATTAGATAACATGAATAATAATCATTTTTCTTTTTAATACCTTCATTATAATTATATAATTTTTTTAAATGCTTGTGATGGTTTTAAATGATTGTCTGAATTCAATTTTCGAAATTACAAGTACGTATGTTTTGATTTTTTACAAAATTTGTGTAAAAGGTTATAATTAATTTAAATTTAAGTAATGCAATCAAAAATTTTTAAAATACGAATTCAAAATTAATTGAATATTTAAATGAAAATATTTGTGTAATGCTGCTTGTGTTTCTAAAAGATTGATTAATTATTGCTTCTATTAGAACTTGAATTTTCTGGAATTTTTTCAAAAGCTTATTAATAAATCAAAATATTCAGAAATGAAAGTTAAAATTTATAAAAAAATATAAAGTAAAAATAATTTGATTGTTTCGATGAAAATAATTGCTTGAGGGTTCTTATGTTGTGAACTGTTTAAATAATTATTAGTTAATTAATTTTAAACACAATATTGAATTACATAAATATTGAATTTAGATTGTTTTCAATTCAGAAATAAAAATTGATCATTTACTTTAAGGTTATGTAATTGAATAATTGATATAATTTGCATAATAAAAGTTTTTTCAAATTTGAAATATCACTAATTACATTATTTTTTAAATGATTCTGGTGTTGTGAAATGAGTGTCTGCATTCAATTTTCAATATTATATGTGAATATGGTCTTATTCTTTTCTGAAATTAGTATGGAAGTAGGTTACTAATATATTAAATTTTCAGAAATGATGGTGATTTTTTTTTTAAATGTAGTATAAAAATTATTCCAATGTTTCAATAAAAATTATTGTTGAATTTTTATTATGTTATAAACAGATTAATTCATTATTAGCTAATTATTTTTTTCAACAATTTTAAATTACATGATCATTCAATTTTAATTTTTTTTTAGATTACATAAACTGATTATTTACTTCAAGGTTATGTTATTGACTATCGACTATAATTTGTATAATGAAAGTTTATTAATGTTTGAAATACTTCTATTCCAATTATGTATATATTTTTTGTTAATTTTGGGATGTTGTGAAATGAGTATCTGCATTTTCATTTCGAAATTATGTGCACATATATTTTTATTTTCTCTGGAATAGTTTAAAGGGTTATTAAAAATTCAAATTCTCAGGAAAATATGAAGTAAAAATTATCAAAATGATTCAATGAAAATAATTCTTCAATGCTTTTTGCGCTATGAAATCAAGAATTTGATTGTTCAAGAAATTTGAACGAATAAGTAGCGATTCGAAAATTGAGTAAAGGAGAAACATGAATACAAAAGTTAGCGCGCGCACGCATTAGTCTAGTATAAATTAAAATTCATGTATTCTGCACTAAAGTGTTCAATATGTTATCCTGGATAACCAGTAAGATGGTTCCCTCTTTAGGATACTTTTCAAATTTTTTTTTCTATCTTGTGTTTTTGGGATACAACATTCGTCTGATTATTGAGAAATCATCTCAGATGGAATAATTATGTTTTTTTCGCTTACTTCTCAAATGAAATTCATTACATTCGAGGTTATATGAATTAAAATCCGTGTATTTTGTGTTAAAGTGTATAATATGCTATATTGTGCAACCAGTTAGATAATTTCCGCGTTATGATACTTTTTGAATTTTTCTTCTATCTCTGGCTCTTTTAAAATACATAATATGTCCAGTCATTGAGAAATCATCTCAAATAGACTTGCTATGCTTTCTTCTCAAATGAATCTCGTTAAATTCTAGGTTACGTAAATCATAATTCGTTTATATTGTACTGAAGTGTTCAATATGTTATATTGAATAACCGGTTAGATGGTTCCCTCCCTATGACCCTTTTTGAATTTTTCTTCTATTCCTGGTGTTTTTGAGATACGACATTTGTCTAATCATTGAGGAATCATCTTGGATGGATTCATCATCTTTTTTTGCATACTTCTCAAATAAATTTTGTTACATTCTAGGTTATATAAATCAAAAATCGTGTATTTTGTACTAAAGTCTTCAATAAACCAGTTATATGGTTTCCTCTTTATCATCATTTTTCAATTTTCCTTCTGTTGCTGGTGTTTTTGAAATACAGCATTCATCTAAATATTGAGAAATCATCTCAGATGGATTTATTATGTTTTCTTTGCTCATTTCTCAAATGAAACTCTTTATATTTTAGGTTCTGGTTTTGTGCTCTAGCATGCGTTGAGGATTAGAAGAGAAAATAATTTACGTTTTCGAAATGACCTTAATCGGCCAGTCGGATTTACTTCAACTTTCTGCATCAAAGAGAGTATTTACTTTTTACTCTACAGTTATATACAGGAACGCGAAATCTCCATTTTCCATCTACCCTCTAAAGCCTATATTCATATTTTCTCCCTTCGCCCTTTACACATTTTCCATTCCAGAACTTGAAACACGATACGAGCACTTCCTCCTGATGTTTACTTCAACATTTGCATTTGCGTAATGTTATGAAGAAAAGTTCCGTTTCTGAATTTCAAATATTTGAAATCGTCTTTTTTTAGATTTTCAAAACATTTATATGCTCTTTAATGATTCAAATCTTTCAGAAAATATCTGTTTGAAACAAACAAATTCTTTCTTGGATGAAAGGGTAAAACAAACATTTTAGCGATTCAAACTAATATTTTTTTGATTTAAACAACATTTGTTTAATTCAAAGACGCCATTGTTTATCTCAAATGAATTGGATTTAAATCAAATTCTATCTTTGATATAAGGTCAAACAAACATTTTTAGGAGTAATGAAATCATCTTTCTTACTCATCATTTTAGTTGACAATCTATATCTTTGGATAAAAAATTTGTTTGATCGACAAGTATTCTTTTTGGTTGAAGATTCATCTTTTTGGTTGAAAATTTAAACTATTTGGGTAAAAATTAAGTTTCTTCATTTAAAATTGATATTTTCGGGTTCAAAATGCAATCGAACAGTGAATAATGATCTGCTGAAACTATTTTATAGTATGAGAATACTTTCAATTAAATTCTTCAGACATTTTTCGTCAATTGAGAACATTGTTCATCATGTTTTCTGATGATGAAGTTCAAGAAACTTTGCGGATTTTGTGAAAGATGGTCTTGCAACGGTAAAGTTAAATAATAATTTACTAAAATTGAAAATCACATGCATATTCTAGACTTCAAACTCTTTCCCCTATTTCCCCCCTTTTCCAAGAATTCTTATTCTTTCCCCTGTTCCCAAAAAAACTTCCCCTTTTTCATGTTTTTTCGCTTAAGTGTGAACTGAACTAATAGAACCCAATAAGAAAATCCAAAAATTCTGGGTTGAAAGTTAATTTTTTTCATTGAAACGTCTGCAATTATATTTTGTCTCCGCAATTCATTTGGTTTGATTACAAATTCGACTATTTGGTAGAAAATTTAATTATTTTCTTGAAAATGCGACTACTTTATTAAAAATTTGTTTAATTCTTAATTAAAAATATTTTTGTCTAAATAAAGATCTATCTACTCAATTTTTGGTTAGGAATTTAACTTTTTTAGATAAAAATTCCACTATATGGTGAAAAATGAATCTCTTCTTGCTGGAATTCAACTTTTTGGTTGAAAGTTGAACTATTATGCTAAACATTTCTTTTGGTTTTCAAGCGATGATTTTCATATTTAATATTTTCATATTCTTAGGTAAAAAATTGATCTTCTCGGTTAAAGTTTCCTCATTTTGGTTGAAAATGCAGCTCCTTGATTAAAAACTAATCTGTTCTGGTTGAAGATTCAACTATTTCATTGAAAATTCGTCTTTTTTCAATTGAATTACACTGTTTTCGATTTCAAATTAGAATATTTTTTGTTGAAATATCAGCTACAACATTTGCTTTTCAAATTTATTGTTTTTTTTTAAATGAACTATTTGGTTTGAATCTTAACCACATTGTGATTTTGTTGAAGATTTATCCTTTTAGTTAAAAATTCAACTATTTGGGCGCGAATCAATTTTTTGGTTCTGAAAATTTAACTACTTTGTAGAAAATTTGTGTTCTCGGTTTGGAAATTCAACAATTTGTTATAAAATTGGAATAGTTTGTTGGGAATAAACTTTGTTGTTAAAACTTAGTTTGGTTGCGTAGAAAATTAATAATCTTGTATGCAAGTTCATCCTTTTTGATTAAAAATGCAACTGCTGGTTTGAAAATAATTCTGTTGGTTCAGGATTCAACTATTTCATGGAAAATTAATTTTTCATGTAAAAAGTTAACTATTCCATGTTTGTTTGAAAATTTATTCCTAATAAGTTAAAAATTTAACTATTTTGTGAAAAATGCATGTAATTTCTTAAAAGTGTGTCTATTTGGGAAGGAAGTTAATTTTGCTTGTTGAAAATTCATTATTTTGGTTCAGGCTTTAACTGTTTCATTGAAAATTCGACTTTCTTGGTTAAATTCAATTAGTTGAAAATCTGTTTTTTTTTATGAAAGTGAGGGTTCCAACCTGAAAATTTGAAAATTCGATTTTTTGTTGAAAAGTTATCTTTTTCCGTTAAAAATTCAACTATTTTGTAGAAAATGTATTTTTCTTGATTGAAAATGATCTCAATTGTTGACATTTTATACCGGAAATTAATTATTTTAAACACAAGACATAATATTTATATATAATAACTCTGATGTTATAATATTAACTTTAATCAATTATAACAAATAATATTCTTGCTATTCTTCCTTATATTATTTTAGATGATATATTATATGAAATACACAAATTTTGTATTGATAATTATTTTATATTTTAATTTGAAAATTACGTGAGACAAAAAAAAACGATGATCACGCGCATGGCGCGACTATTCGCTTCATAATATATCAAATTACAATTAACTGTTAATAAGAATTCAAATCTTAGTATAAGTAGGAAATTAAAGAGTGTAGAAACTTGGTCAGATGTCTAAATGATATTAAAATTTATTTTTAGTCCACAAATTTGAATTAAAAAAAAAATTATTTAAAAAGAAATGGTTTTAAAATAAAAAGCGCGGGAAAGCTTTTTAAATTCGAGATGTTTAAAATATTACGTGTTCTTCTTTAGAACCTTTTTCGAATAAAAGTTTCCAATTGTCTGAAATTCAAATATACTAAGACCTGAAGTTTAAATTTTTTTATTAAAAAAAAATCTCAACCGAATGAATATATTAACAGACTAAGAATTGAAAATTTCCTTTTTGTATTTTCACAGCAATATTCATAATTTTTTCTTATTCTTAATACGAAAAAATCATTTCAGTGGATATTTTAAAACCTTGTAAAATTTTATAAGCAAATTAAAATCCAAATCTTAGGAATTATTTTTAAAATCAATCTTTTAATCTCCTGCCGGTTTCACTAATATAAAACTTTTTGCAACCCTTACAAGTGATACGATAAACGACACCCGACAAACAATCAATACTATCGAAATCTTTTTTTTGTTTGTTAATTAAACATTTATCTAAAGAAGAAATATGGTTAAAATACACGTTTATGTTAAATTTCCGTAAAGAACCCTTTAAACGTTCAGATAAACCTTCAATATAAGGAAGAGTAACTTTAAACTCTGCACTAACATATGAGTTAATCAATTTATTCTTTTTACTGCTACTATTGTAAATTTCAAAAATTCTTTTCTCAATAATTTTATAAATTAATTGCAGAGGATAGTTATTAAGAAATAAAGTGGTTTTTAACTGATTTAAATTTTCTTCTCTATATTTTACATCACTCAGCTTTACACATCTATCTATTAAACCTTTAATCAGACCAACTTTTGTATGAAAGGCATGGTGCGAATTGAAATTTAAGTATCTACCTGACCAAGAGTTTTTTTCAAACCAATTAGTTTCTAAATTACCATCCAATGTTTTTTTAATCGTAATATTTAAATAATTTATTGAGTTGTTTTCTTCCAATTCATGAGTGAATTGAATTGAGGATTCTATGGAATTAAAAAAATTGATAAAATCAAACACTTTGTTAGTTGGAATTATAGTTAAGATGTCGTCTCTAAAACCAAATTTGAAATAACCGGAGAGAAAGGTGACCCCATAGGGCATCCCGATAATTGTTTGTAATATTTATTGTTAAAAGAGAAAACCATATTGTTAAAGACAATCCGTGTAGCTATTAAAATTTCATTTTTTGTTATTCTAGTTAAATTCTTGTTTAAATTTAATTTCTTTTCTATGCAATCCAAAGCAAGATCTAACGGAATACTGTCGAACATAGAAATTACGTCCAATGATAATAATGAATAATCTGACGGAAGCATAATATTTCTTAAATTTTCTTTTAAATCCCAACTATTTTTTACTACCCTCCCAGAAATACCTTTTACAGGCTTTAAAACATTAGCAATATATTTAGATAAATTATAAGTTGGACTACCTACTGTAGAAACAATCAATCTCCATTTCAAATCCGGTTTGTGAACCTTTGGGAGCGCATAAGCTTTCGCAACACAACTGTTATGAACTATCAATTTTGTAGACACAATCAAAAAAATTTGTGGTCACAGTAATATTGCCTTTATCGGCTTTCAAAAAAAATTAAATCTTTACATTCCTTTTGGAATTTATTTACCAAATCTATTGATCTATCTAATTTTTTAAAACTATTCATTTTATTATGATTTGAATTAATTGGGTAACAGTTTTTCTAATTTCCATTTTCTTTTCCTCTTGATCTATAGTCTTTATGCAATTTTCAATACTTGCTATCGTGTTGTTAACTTTGATATTAACTTATAATTCAAATTTTCAACCTTAAAATTATCAAAACAATGCTTAATGAGTGCAGGTACAAAATAATTATTATTACATCTAATTAAGAAAGTAAGTTGCTCCTTTAACACAACTAATCTCCTATTAGAATTAATCCAATCTCCGATGTTGTACCTAGTAGTAGCCAGCCTAAAAATATTTTTCAAATCGAATTTGCGGCATGAAGATATGTGGTTTACACACGGAATACTCTGAAATTCTTTGCGATTGAGCCTTGGGTGCCTATTGGACATTCCGCGATTTCTTCTGGGGTCAATTCCGTGGAAACGTGGCTGTTCATGTTAAATTTCGCCCGTTTTCCCCTTGGCAAGGAATTGAAATATATTCCACGAAAAATCTGTTGGTTGCGAATATTGGTTTTCTTAAATAGTGCAAAGATGTCACCATCGGGTGTTGATAATACAATTTGCTCTCCGGTTGTTATGGGGAATTGTACATTATTTTTGTCTCTTATCACAAGTGGTATATCGAGAGGAAAATTATATCTTCGAAGTTCGAATATCCGGTGGGGATTCTTGTATGAAGCCAGTCGAACAAGTTCAAGTTCTTCAGGTGGAAACCCAAGTATAAGAGAAGAAGGATGCCTGGCAGAAGGAGACTTGGACCTGACACGAGAAGAAGGTTCGGCAGATGAAGGAGACTGGGCAGAAGATTGAGCTCTGGCAGGAGAAACAAGCCTTTCCGGAGAATGTCTGTCAGGAGAAAAAGCAGAAGGTCTGGAACGAGGGACACCAGGAATAGGGTCACCATTAGGCAAACATTCAAACTGTTCACTTAATTCTGCAACAAGAAACAAAGGATTGATTTTTTCTGAAAGTACACTTTTTAATTTATTATTTGAAACAAGTTCAATCAGAGTTTTGTTGTGGTTCGTCATTAAACGTCTCGTCATCACAAATCACAGAATTCAAAGTCAGGGATGAAACACAGTAGGTTAACCATGTGCCTCATGATTGTTTATTAAACAAAGCATCCTATCCGACTACGTGTATTTCAGTGTATTTGTGTGATGAAGTCTCTTTATTTAATTATTCCATTTTTGGACTAGGAGAAGCAAATATATTACTTACATGTAGTTTTGAGTGATTTTTGAAATCTCGAACAAGTTATAACTTTCAAAATGTGTGTTTTTTTTCTCCTTAGAACTGATTGTACTTCAAGTCTGACATTGTCTAGGTCAGGTTTATAAGACCAATGTACTTTGATATTTTTAGTTTTCATTAATTGTATTCTTATAATCCTTTTAGGAAATAATGTTACAACATTCGAACTTTTTAAAAATGTGTACTTTACTTTATTTTATGGGTTATGTGTGTTTTGCAAAAGTAATATTTATGTAAATTCAGTATTGTTAAACAACAGAATTTTGGGAGCGGTCAAAATTAATTAATTAATGTTTTTTAATTTGGATGAATTATAGTGTTTCTTAACGAGAATGTATTAATAATTATGGAATGCTTTCCTGAATCTTAGAGTACTAGGAAGGTCATTCATCCAGTTTATCAAATTTGCATGCAGCGACCCGTAGACTATTTTGAGTTGAAAAATTATATTATTATATTTGGATTCAGCTACCTAAGGACTTCAGGATAACCATGAATCCAAATTCTTAAAGAAAACCAATAAATCTGTCAAAAAATTATTTAAAAAATAAATCATATTTTCAGGCTCAAATATTTTGATAACTGCTTATTTGAGCACCAATGAATGGGCGTGATACAAAAAAAAACCTATTTTAGAATTTATTTTTGCAGAATATCGTAATCTCCCACTTTTGTAACAATTAAAGCAAAATTTCAATACATGCATTTATGAAGACTTTATGCCTGATAATTCAATGAAATTTGTATGTTCCGGCCTAACAGTTTCGCCTGAGATTTCCTTTCGGTAGGGTTTAGGAATTTAAGGAAACTATTTGTAATTTTCCGATACCGGTTCTTAATGTTAACAAAAATTTAGTTTTTCTTTGAAAATTATTGAATTTCTTTTTCAGCAACCTTATTTCGTAAATTTCAGTTACTTTAGTATTCTAAATACATCGGAATTTTCCGAACATTTATTACAGTATAATACATCTATCATTTCAATTAAATATTTGTTGTTATATTTGTTTTATTTTGAATCTTGTTATCATATTCACCAATAGAATCGAGAAAAACGGCCACGGATAAGACCAGAGTCCAGAGAATCCTCATCTTTTCTAATTATGGGAGAAACGGATTAATGTATTAATGTTGATGAAGAATTCAAATTAAAACATATGTAATGAATACTCTGAAGCTTCATTATCTTATAAAATCTATACTACAGGCCTTATCTCTTAGATTAAATGATTGGATAGTCCGTCAAGCTTGTCCTTCGAAGATATTTACATTTGATAAAATTCAGTTTCGAGGAAAAAAAATTGGTTACGTAGGTACACATTTAGGGACAATTAATCATTTCAAAACCGAATTGCGACTTATTTCGAGAGTCGTGGAATTTTTCGAAAACTTCCATCCATCTGATCACCTCTCAAAATAATGTTTTGGCTCTGCGCTCTTTGGTCTAAACAAAATAGTAATAAGCAAATTAATTACAATAATATTTACCTAATTCTGATTTTTTTTTATTTAAGAATGTTTATTAGTGATGAAAAATAAAATTAATAGTTCGTATTACAATATGCAAATCTTAGATCAGACATGACCGACATGACATTGAATCTAATGCAGGGATGTAACGGCAAAGTTATGAAATTTATACAATTGTGTATGAATAAGTTTTTCTATAGAAAAATAAATAAATGTGAATTGTTATAATTGATTTCAAGAGGGTTCATAATTAACAAGTAGGGTTTTCCCAAAAATGAGCAATGAACAGAAGAAATTCTTTCAAATAATACTAATGTTGATACATTCTCAACTCAATGTGAAACGCTTTAATTTATGAAGATTTCATGTCGATATATTTTGCATTTTTAACAGAATAGTTGAATTTCCAATCAGTAAAGATTTTTTATCAAACGATATAAATTTTCAACCCAGAAAGATGAATTTTCAACCAAATATTTGAATATCCAGCAAAAAAAATCACTTTCCACTAGCAGTGTAATTAACAACCAAATACTTGAATTTTTACGCAGAAGGCACGAATGTTCAATAACAAAGTTGACCTTTCAATCAAATAGTAGAATTTTCAACCCAAGAGACGAGTTTTTTCGAAAACAGTAAAATTTTCAAGAACAAAAATCGTTGACAAAAAAAAATATTTAGTCTACCATAAAACATGAATTTTCAAACTAGAAGTACGACTATTCAATTAAAAGGTGAATCTTCGATCAAAAAATTGACTTAATTGAATAGTTGAATTTTGAACAAAATAATTGAATTTTTAACAAAATAGTTAAATCTTTAACCACGTTCCTTAAAGAATTTCCAACTGAAAAAGATGTATTTTTAACCAAATGACACGTGGCTCGCTTCGCTCGATAATATTGGGTGATTGTGAATTCTCTCTTGTTAAAGCTCCTTCAGTTTTAACGGACACATTCTCATCACGCATCTCGAGATTCGCACTTGATTCTGTCCAAAGTGCGAACATTTCTACCTTAAGTTCAACTATATTTTAATATTTAATTATTTCAATATTTTTTCCTTATCTTGCACTAATGTTTATTATTAGCTACCTTGAAAAATGTATTCATTTAATAAATTTCTATTCATTAAAAATTATGTCAACCAACATTTTATTACTCTTCGTGTCATTTTTCCATAAACCTAATTTGTTTATTTTCAATGTTATTTTGTACGATATAAACAAAAACTACGGATCCTGTCAAAATATGTAAAATGGAAAATTAGTAGATATTTTTTGGAGTGAACAACTTTTGATTGTTAATTTCTTTCGTGCCTTGCCTTGTTTTTTCAAAAATTCAATTTTTTTATTGTTAATGTTATTTTTTACGATTAAAACAAAAGCTACGCGTCCTATCAAAAAATCATTTATAAAAAATTCGTAGTTCTTCTATGGTTGAGCATATTTTGTCTTTTATTTTTGTTATAGCTTGTATCGTTGGACAAAAAACAAAATTTTTCATGTTTATTTTTTACAATTAAAACAAAAACTACGCGATGCACTCAAAAAATGATCACAAATTTATAAATCTTTTCTGGGTGTAGAACATCCGTTTATTAATTTTTTTTGTACCTTTCGCCGTTTTTCGAAAAATTTAATTTTTTCATTTTCAACTTCATTTTCCAAGATTAAAACAAAAACTTTGCATCATATCAAAAAATTATTCAGAACGTAGCTCTTTTTGGGGCGGACAATTTTTGTCTATTTATTTTTTGTAGCTTGTGTCGTTTGTTCAAAAATTCAATTTTTTTATTTTCAATAATAATTTTCAGGAATAAAACAAAAACTACACGTCCTGTAAAAAAGGATTGACCAAAATATGTAGATCATTTTTGGGTGCATAATTTTTGTACCTTCATATTTTTTCGTGTATTGCATAGTTGGACCGCAAAATGGATTTTTTCATTTCTTTATTATGTTACGTGGGGTCAAAATTTAATTTTTCGATTTTTCGGGAAAATTCCATAAATTAAGATAATCTTGTAAGGCTGTAAAAAAGAGACATTTTTCTTTTCCGGACTATTTTTATAACGTGGTTGGCTTAAAATTTGCATTCCCGTTTGTTTTTTTGAATTTTGAAAATTCTCTCAAATATAATGTATGAATATACATATTTTTAATTATTATGAGAGCAGGATGGAAATGCATTCTGCTCCCATAAAGATGACTCCAAAAGTTACTGTCAAGGAAAATCAACTAACCTAACATACAATAGAAGTGAAGAAAAAGGCGCCAAATTTTGAAAATCAATATAGCAGATGGAGAGTTAAAAACGGATATTTCAGAAGTAGAAACCAGCAAGATGAGCTAACTTTATTACATTCAATATTGTATGTAAGTTCAAGAAAAGAACTTAATTGTAGGAATTTGTTATAAATTTTATGAAAATGATTTTAGAATAGAATTTTAAGATTTATTGAGATGGTCAAGATGAGTGATGTAATTGAGACAATTATCCATTTCTTTTGTGATAAGAACCACTTTTGGGAAGGCTATTTTCATAGGATGATTCTCTTTATGTGAAATTTGAATTTCATCCTAAGGGGAAAAGTGGGAAATAAATCAAGAATATTATTATATAAGTGATCGTTGAGAATTGTAGCTTAATCTAATACTATCCTAGTGTTCTTTACGTCTAATGTGTACGTTCTTTGAAAATTATTTTTATTTTAATTTACTTCACAAATTTCTTGAAGTCGTTTGAATTGAAATATGGTAACTATAACTCTCTATCATTTGAGCATAACCTCTATTTTCATCATGATACATATTTGCTAATAAATTTTATAACTTACTTTAGAGAAAATTCACACATTATATTTTATTCGACAGCTGTCGATATATTTAAAAAAATTATTACTGACTCTTTAAACTGTTTTCAATTATCAAACGCTACACCAAAAATGACAACTAGGACTTCCGTAACTATTTCGTAAGTTGGTTATGTACACTTTTTTTTCAAAATTGCCCATATTAATATATTAATAGATTATTATCACTACTTTTTAGATTTATATAATTTGGTTTCCCCTGATGATAAAAATGTTGTATTTCCGAAACGTTGGGTTTCTTTGAAAATTTTAATAAATTTTCCCGATAGAGTTGATACAACTTTGTTGTTCTTTTCTCTCCTATTTTGGATTCTCGGACGTTAACTCTTATATATGAAATTGTATAGTTTCACCATCAGGACAGCTGAGTTAAAAGTGTTGAGACTTTTGCAAATCGATCAGAATGAAAGAGGAATACTAGAATCGAACTTTTCCCGGTTTTCTGTTCAATCACTCTACTCTAGTGTTGTTCTCAATGCAATCTTTGGAAAACGCTAAACAATTGCAGCGAGTAAAGGAGAACTTTACGACTGAGTCTCTCGTGAGTTGTGCAGGAACTGTATTATAAACCTAACACCTCTCTCAGGAGACAGCGTTCCAACTCTCAAAAGAGTTGCTTGTTGAAGGACATCAACAAACCCTATTTCCTCTTTTGAAAGAAATTTAATGAAATGGTCTCGAGCAATCACTCCACATTGAAGTATTATTGAAAATTTACTGTATTGAGTCATTTATTTTAATAGCTCTCTTCACCCTTTTCCGTTAATTTTACTTAAAGGGGTCGTCTGGTTTAGAAGGCTGAAAATGAGAGTAATTTTGTCGGAAGATTTGGAAGACGAGGCAACAATAGATCTTTTGGACACTTTCAGGATTTATTTGTCCACTCCATCTCCGCTTCGAGAAGCAAAACGGCGGGCACGATAACTCTCGAAAAAATTGTCTGAAACAAAAAAACCGAAAATATTTCGAAAGATCAGACTCGTAGCCGCTATGTGAACTAATAGAAGAAAAAAAATTGACATTGTTAAAAAAATGTAGACAAAAAGCGGAGTGTGATTTTGCTCTTTTTTGTTCAAACAAAATCATGAAAATTTTGTTTTAGTATGGATTAGTTTACCGAAAAATGACACTTATCAATTGGTTGAATACGCAAGAACAAGTCAATTAATTGCCTATTCAAGGCTAAGCATGGAAAATAATTTTTCAAGAGGCTATTCTGGAGACTCAACACTAGCGTTAGAGCAAAAAAGAAATCGATTTTTTAACCCTCTACACAAGACGACCCCCTTAAGGATATTCTCTACGTACAGTCCATTTTAAAACTCATCATACCTTAATAGTTATTGATAAAATCGATTAGATAAAAATTGTTAAATTTTTGAATTGTTGGTTATAGAAAGTATAAAGGGTATTAGAATGACATACTTCAGACCAGAAAAAGACCCCGATGATGTTAAGAAAATCCATTATTGTCGACGCTTTAATGGACAAATGCTCTCCTCATGAGGAAACAAACATCGAAAGTCCAAATTCAAAAAATAAGTTTTTGTACGATTAAAAAGCCATTATGTTGCAGTTAAAAAAAGTCATACACTCAACATTTTCCTCTCCAGGTTTTGCTGTTGCTGATATTGGAAATTTGACCATGTTGAAGTATAATGAATTCCATCAGTCAAATATGAGTTAATAATGTTGAACATGAACATGAAGCGGAACAATTCCTTAGCCTCCTATTTCAAAATCAAATTTATATTTTGTTAAATTAATTTTGTAATGTGTCCTTCATATTTTACGGATGGACTTCACCATACTTCAAGATCGTATTGTACTGCATCAACAACTACAAAACTCGAGAGGAAAATTTTGAGAGTATAACTTTTTCCAACTGCAACATAATCGCTTTTCAATGATATTAAGGACTTCTCCTCTGACTTTTGATTTTTTGAGTATAGATTTTTCGTCTCTAGATTTTTGTTTCCTGACGAGATGAGCTTTTGTGTCTCGAAACGATGACAATGAAGGATTTTCTAAACATCATCCAGGTCTTCTTACTGAAACATCTATTAATAAAATTAATTGTTTGTATTGTTCAATTTGAATTGTTCAATTGATCGCTTCAACCGCTTTTTATTGAAAAATTATTGATTATAGTTTAATTTATTTTAGATATAAAGGGTCCTGGGGCATAAGGACGTAAGTACCGAATTTCGGAAATTCATTTTGATTGGCTAGAACTAATTGTTCTGACCTAACCGAAGGGGAAATAGCCCCTAAAATGCGGTCCAGCTGTGGTGGATCACTCTGGATTATATTTAATTGCCCTGGATTACCTCTATGTCAGGGTGTTTCACAAATTTAGTTTCTATTTTACGGCGGTGTTGCGACAGTTTGTTTCTTTGGGCGAGAAAATACTTTCCTAATTTTTTCAGATTTTTTGAAATTTTATAGAGGTTGCATCAAATTTTAGCATTTAACATAAAATTCACGTAAGAATGGAGATTTACGTAGTTAGTGATCTTATGGATGATATTGATGATTTTATGTTCTATTAAAAAAAATTATCTGGCGCTGGTAAAAGTCATAAGCACAGAAAAAATAGAATGTTATCTTCACACCGATTTCAGATTAATTTTTACCTGCAAGAAAAATTAACTTTACGTTTCAAGATTTACCCACCACATGAGAAATGGTTACCATGTCAACTCCATTGAATCTTGTTTTTTTCAATGCGAAAAAATTCAACCTTATTCACTTGAAAATTACACGCAACAAAAATTCACTTCTGTTTTTTTTCGCGAATATATGATTTTTTAAGAACACACAATTGTGAGAGCGTAGTTGTGAATGAAAAAAATGATGTCATGTAACATAAATTATTTTTCCTTGTTTCTCTTTTTATATGTTGCTATTTTATCAAATTTAAGTAATGGCGTAGCCATTAAAAGTCTTGAGAAAGGCACCCTCAAAAAATATATTGTTTTGGTGCCCGGCTTTTACATTTTTTATCACACCTCTGTTATATATTTTTTTCCTACTGTATGCGGAAGCATCCGGAATTTTTGCAATGAAAAAAACAAAATGTTTATGGGTGCTTTTTATGACTATATTTCTTAAGAACCGATATATATATATTTTTTAAATCGAAAACTACGAGAACCTTTTTTTGTACGTAAATTTGCTTTGATTATAGTATTTTCTCGCCCAGAGAAACAAACTATGGCTATACAGTCACCGAAAAATAAAAACAAGTTTCTTGCTAACCACTCTACTGTATATTATTGCTTTTTAACAAAATTCTTGAACAGGAATTTTTCACCGAAGAAGACAGATTTTCAAAAAAATACATGTTCTTTTAAAGAAGTAGTTAAGTTTTTAAATAAAAGTGATACATTTTTCATCAAAAATGAAATAGTTGAATTTTCAGTCGGAAAATTATTTATGACATTTTCACAAAATTGTTGAAATGTCAACAAAATAGATGATCTTTTAAGCAAATAGTTTAATTCTCAACTAAAAAATATAAATTTACAATGAAAAATTATATAGTTCAATTCTCAGCTCAAAATTTATTTCCAATGAAAAAATATGAATTTGCAATAACATACATGAATTTTTGAAGACGTATTCAAATTTTCGACTGAGAAAAGTGAATTTCCCATCAAAAAGATGAAATTTGAACTAAAAAATATCAAATTTCCACCAAGAAGGTAATAGTTAAATTTTCAATATGAAAATTATTTTCGAACAAAAAAAAATTTCAAAAACTAGATATATATTTAACCCGAGAGATGAATTTTTAACTTAAATGATGAATTTTCACCTGGAACAGTTAATATTTCAGTTAATAACTAAATTCTGAACAAAAAGCAACCATTTTTCAACAAAATAGTTGAATTTTCAACCAAGGAGATGAATTCTCAGTTAAAATGAAGACTCTTCAATCAAATATGACTTTTTAATCAAATTGTTGAAATTTCCACTGAAAAATATCAAATTTTCACCAAAAATAGAATAGTTAAATTTTCAATGTAAAAATTAATAACAAAGAAAGGAATTTTCAACAAACTAGTTGTGTGTTCAAGCAAAGAAATAAATTTTCACTCAAGTGATAAATCTTCACATGGATTAGTTAAAATTTCAGTTAATAACTA
Organism: Andricus quercusramuli; assembly: GCA_932178445.1. Classification (NCBI taxonomy): domain Eukaryota; kingdom Metazoa; phylum Arthropoda; class Insecta; order Hymenoptera; family Cynipidae; genus Andricus; species Andricus quercusramuli. Next base: position 20,862 of record CAKNXH010061335.1, read on the forward strand.
AATTCTGAACAAAAATTTTTTAACAGAATAGTTGATTTTTCAACCGAGGATATGAAATTTGAATTAAAATGAAAAATCTTCAACCAAAAATTTACTTTTTGATAAAATTATTGAAATTTCAACTAGGAAATAACAATTCCCCACCAAAAATAGAATAGCTAAATTTTCAATATAAAAATTAACTTTAATAAAAAAAAAGAATTTTCAACAAACCAGTTATATTTTCAACCAAAGAGATTAATTTTCCACTCAAGTGATGAATCTTGAACTGGAATAGTTAATATTTCAGTCAATAACTACATTTTGAACAAAAATAAACTATTTTTCAACAAAATAGTTAAATTTTTAACCGAAGAGATGATTTTTGAATCAAAATGAAGAATCTTCAACCAAAAAATTACTTTTGATCAAAATTGTTAAATTCACAACAAAATAGATCAACTCTAGCTTAAATATTTTAATATAGTTAAATTTTCAGTTGAAAAATTTTATTTTCAACAAAAAAAAACGAATTTTCAACAAAATATCTTTTGTTCACCAAAATAGTTCAATTTTTACAAAAAAGATGCATTTCCTGACAAGAGTTTTGATTTTCTACCAAAAAAACGAAGTTTCAACAAAATCCTTGAATTTTAAACTAAGAAAGACCAATTTTTATCAAAAATAAAATAGTTAAATTTTCAGTTCAAGAATTAATTTTCAAATAAAGAAGAACGAATTTTCAAGCCTATTTTTAAACGAACAAGCTTAATTTTGTGAAGAAAAAAAATCAAGAATTCAATTTCAATAAATCTTTGATATGATACTTTGCAAATTCGCAAGAATTATTGATTATTTAAACAATATTGATAAACAACAAAAGTATTATAGCGAAGCGTCATCGAAAAGACATGCTTATAGTCGATTCCGTAAAACATAATTGAGCATATTCGATGAAAAATAGCCAAAGACTCAATTTGTTCATGAATGTTGTTTAAATAATGAACAATTGTTGTAAATTTGAGGAGTGTTATATCAAAGAATTAGCGCAAATAATTCCTTGGTAGATTTTTAAATAAAAATTACGTGCATTCGTTGAAAACTAGCCAAACCCGGAATTTGTTTATAAATATTGTTTGAATAATTGATGATTGTCAATTTGGAAATTTGCATAGCAAAGAATCATCGGAAAGACATTATGAGTGGATTTCGTGAACAAAAGTTCATCCTAGTCGTTCGGAAATAGCCAGACTTTAAATTGTTGATAAAAACTTTTGAAATACTTATTACTTTTTGTAAATTTGCAGAGTATCGTGGCAAAAAGTTTATAAAAATATTTTTTTGTCGATTCCGTAAAAACACGAAACTTTGAATTTGTTTATGAAAATCGATTAAGAAATTAATAATTCTTATGAATTTGCAAAACACATTCTTGGTTGACATCGTAGACAATTTTTGTTTAATTTTCATTTTAGAATGACCTATGAAAAAAACTTGCTCATAAACATTAAGTGTGCCGTTTTTAAATAAAATTTTGTTGAAAAGAATCAACTAAATGCACGATTGGGCTGCAACCAAATTAAATCAAAGTTATTTGCATGTAGAATTTTCTGCTTGATTATGGTTACCTGGCAAAAAACCAAACTTTAAATCATCAGCTGAGCCCTTTTTGAAAGAAGGTCCTTTTTAAAAATTGTGAGATGTAGGATTTGCATACAAGTTGGTAGTAAAAACTGCTTCAAAGTTGATAATTTTTCATTTAAATATAGCTTTGTATATTCTAAAGTAACAGAGACATTTATTTGAAAATTCATGTAACAAATAAAGCTTATTAATATACCTATTATTTAATTTTTTCTGCTATTCCAAATCCAGAAATTCAGTTTGGGCAACTAAGTACTTAAATAAAATGAAACATTAGCAGCATACATATCGACAAGCTTGATTTTTGAAAAAAAATTCAATGATGGTCTCGATCACTTTAGAATGTACAAAATTATAAAATTAATTGAAAATTTGAAACAACTTTGAAGCAAAATGTATTATTAGCTTGTATAGAAATTCTGCATATTGTATTATAATGTGCATTATAATTTTTATCATCATTTTTGAGAAACAAAAATGGACTTTCTTCAAAAAGGGCTGAGGCGATGATTTAAAATTTTTTTTTTATGTGTGTAGGTATTCAATATTCCTAAAATTTTCATAGTCAATTTTGTGTTAGAATATGCACAAAAATAGTTAATTCAGGTTTCTAAAGAGCTGTTTTCTTAAATCACGAAGTTATACAAAAATGTTTTCAATTTTACTGATTCAACAAGTAGTTAACTTCAGTTTACATAAGTTGAAGAACATCGTATTTTATTTAAATAATTTTCTCATTTCTGTTAAGCTTATTTTACTGAATAAAGAAAGAAATTGATGTATGTTCCGAATTCAGTTCGATCTATTTTCATCCATAAAAGTCGCCAGGGGTGATGTCCAATCCAATTACCGATTTGAGTCAACATCAGTAAAGTTTACCATTGAATTTCGGACATTTCAGTTCTCGTGCTTCTAAACTCGATTTTCGGGATCAATTTTTGCCGACAAATATTTCGGACCAATCAGGATTCTTTGTGACTGGATTTAATTTCTTGACGAAGAAATTGCGATGGATGAAGGCAAAAAGAGTCAAAAACTCATATGTTCGGTAAAGTGTTGCTCTGTTATATTTTAGATATGTGGATGACGCGATCATATGCATTAAAAATATGCATATTGATACAGTTATTCAAGTCTTCGATTCTTATAATAAAAATTTAAAATTTACCTTTGAATAAGAGAAAAATTAAAGTATTAATTTGTTGGACATGACGTTAATGAGAGAAGATAATCACATTATCACCAATTGGTTCCAGAAACCTATGTCATCTGGGAGACTAATTAACTTTCTTCCACATCATCCTATACAACAGAAAAAAATATAGTGTACAATATTGTTGACAGAGCTATATTATTATCTCACAATAATTTTCACTCAAATAATTTAAAAATAATTAAACAGTTATTTATTAATAATAATTATCCGATTTGTTTTATTGATAAAAACATGAATGTCCGCATGAACAAAATCAAATGTCACTCTCACAACAAGGTAGTACACAATAATCAGATTCGTTCCAATGTATATCAACTTAAAGCTTGCCTTCCTTTTTCTAATAATTTCACACAATTTTCTAAAATGTTAAATAGTTATAAAATTGTTACGATCCCGATGAATGAAAAAGTTTAACTTCTTTAATAAAATTAGGAAAAGATACTTCTAAAAAATGGGATGATACGAATTTAGTTTATAAATTTTCTTGTAAACAATGTCCTGAATCTTATGTGGGTGAATGAAAAAGATCTATAAGAACTAGGATCAATGAACATATCAACAGGAGGAAAGCAGAGTTGGTCGTTTAGAAACATCAACATAATTTTGGTCACACATTTGATTGGGACAATGTAAAAATCGTAGATCGAGAAACTAACTATAAAAAAAGAATTATTTCAGAGATGATCCATATTAACAGCAGTTCAAATAATATTAATAAAAAAGAAGATATTTATGCTCTTAGCAAAATATATTTTCCATTATTGCAGAAATTAAATTTGGGTGTTTCACTTTCGACAAGATAGAATTCAATGTGTATTATCCATGAATATGTGTATACGTGTATATAATAACGACAGAAGGTTTTGTTTCTTCAGTTGACTTTAGACTGTCATTTCAGTCGACCAAAAATGGGTCCTTTATATTTAGTTAAATTAGACGCGTTAAAATTGATGTTTTAACCAGTGAATGTTAACGGTAATTTTTAAAATTTGTTTTTAGCTTATACTATGCATCTGTAAAAATATGTGATATTTATGTGGTGTTTCTTTATTTTAATACATTAGCCTGATGAGGTTGGCGAACCAATGCCAATGAAGCGTGGCACAGTTTACCAAACATATGAATTTTTGACGCTTTTTGCCTTCATCCATCGAAATTTCTTCTTCAATTAAACTATGGAAGGCGAATTTTTGGTTTCTTCAATG